>JACXGJ010002956.1:0-58956 GCA_016801105.1 Esox niger
ACACACACACACACACACACAGGGATGACCCTGGAGAATGTGAGACTCGTGTCCATGAAATCAGTACTGAGTGGGACACGGTGCTAGGTTCTTTAGTCGGGCAATGATTCCATTTGTCTCTGATGTATGTATGGGGGGAAAATATAACACATTATTGAGCATAACATCGCTGTTATATAGCCGTGCAATATAACGGGTCCCTGATTTTTCCTCACAGTTAAAGCACTGTGGACTTCTGTGATGGGTTTTCTTGAAGGAGTCAGAAGGTTAAGAGTGGTGTCCACTTTGGCAGAAAGTCACATGACCATGGTTGACAACAGTATGCAGAAGCAGGTGTCCAAGCTTTCCAGCTCATCTGCAGTCTGCAAAATGTTCTGGAGAAGGGCTTGATTCTTCCTTGTGACACACTGGTTGATAACGTGCATAGTTAAGTCTCAGGGCCAGTGGAGAAGAATGTCGTGGAGGGCACCACTCATTTTAAAGGAACTACAGCATGTTCCATTTCCACAAAAGCAGAAACACATGAGAACCGCAGTGTCACAACAGAGACCCAAGGGATGGGGAAGTAATGAAATTCATCAACGACCGTCTCTGTGTTAGCGTAGGACATCAGTACTGGAATCGGGAATATTGTTATCAAGTAATGAGTTGTATGATACAAAAGCCTCATGCGGTTACCAGAACAGCTCTACAGCTACATCCTCATCCTAACGGCTGATTAAAAAAAACGCAGAGCCTGCTCAGTAGCGGATGTTTCCTTCAGACAGCTGTTTGCCTCTAACATTTTCCATCGGGACCTGACTGATAGGGGTCAAGAACAGCTTCATGTATACAATGCCACAGCGTAGCCAAAACACACCCCGGGGTCCCTCTTAAACCCCTGTTTGCCTGTCTCCATACTCCTGGCGGGGTATGGCAGCATCCATAGGCCTACATGAGGTGCCATTTGAAGCGTGTGTGGGCTGTTCCTCCTCCTCCTAGCGAGGCTCCAATCTGGGAGCCATCTGCTGTAATCTGTGGAATGTTCCGCACACTTCATGGACATATATGTACCAGCGCTTTGACGTCTTCCCTATTTTTAGAGCCGACCCGTTGCTGCAGGTTCCTTACAGTGATGTCATACGGGCTCTGAAAATAAATTGGATTGTTTGTCTTAGGTTGCACTTTCCGTCTGCTGTTCATGTCATGTTTGTTTTTGTTTACCACTAAACTGGATTTAGTTTGAAGGCTTCCATGTGGGCTGGTCCGACAGGACATTCACCATTCCAAAGACCTTCCTAGATTGATATCCATTTGTGGAGTTGATTGGAAGATATTGTCATGAATGGACTGGAATTGTTTTAAGAGCTGAGAATCTGTTCTCTCTGGGCTTTTTTGATGTCTCTTCTAAGTAAAAGGAGGAAATCTAACTCCAGGATAGTAATGATGATTTCAGCAGGATTCTGCTGATATTCAGTTCCCTGATGAAGGAATTCATATGTAAAACTTTAAGCAGAAAATATGCAAAGCATTTACGGATGATTCAGTCAAAATAATTGGATGATAAAAGCTTCCCTCCAGGGAACTGACACTTTCTCCATTGGCATATATCATCCTCCCCTCATGTAGAACAGATGACAGGTCCATTATGTAATGCTCACACAACTTGATATGCTCTCCTGCATGTGTATGAAATCACATCCACACATTAAAGACACACTACTGTTCAGTGGAAGCTGAATGTTTTAGGATTCTTCTAGACGGTTTTCTGACATTTGGGTCATGTCTGTAATAAATATAGCTCTCTATTTTTGCACCTAACTTAACTTAGGGGATCTCCTCAGTAAAGCTGGGGCCAGGAGTTTGAATCCTGTTTGCATCCTATCAGCATTTCCTGGGCGTCCTACAGAAGATTGCGCAAGTTGGCTGAGCGCCCCTGTGGGCGGATGTTGAACAAGATTGCCATGTCTTGTTACACTCTGGTAGGATATAAACCTGCAAGCTCAATTGTGTTGGGGCTGCCAATGACAAACCGCAGTTTCAACCATTTTCCATTTCTGCCATTTAGCAGACAGACTTTTTTCAGATTGACTTACAGTGAAGTTGCTTGTTCAAGGACCCCACAACCGATTTTTCAGTTCACACTTCGGTTAACACTTCCACACATGCATTCATTAGGTGTCTCTGTGTGTTACTTGTCAGGCCTAGTTGTGTGTGTGTTGGTAAATTCATGTGTGTGTATAGTTGTTTGTTGTCTCCATAAGGACCTATATCAAACACAGACACGCACCTACGTCATCCACCACCTTCCAACACTCTCGTAGTACAGGTAAATAAGCAGGTACGGATCAGGACTTTCCACAGAACTCCTTAGATGTCATCCACACCTGTGACAGCACACCCTCTTCTCACTGAAGCGGAATCACCCTCCTTCAATTTCTTCTGGCCTTTCTCAGCAATGTGCTGTAGTACAGCTGTATCGTGTATTAGAATTGTGTCGCTTCAGCCCAGAAGCTGCTTTGTTGCCTCATTGCAGGTCTTTGGACTCTGATGTGAGGAGCACTGCAACATAAACGTTTATCATGTATGTACTGTAGAGATAGGGGGATGAGTTGGGTATCGCTAAGAAGAAAGACTACAGCTTTATTTACAATTGGTTGCAATAGCAATGTTCTGCTTGAATTGTCTTTTCCAAATATCACTGATAGGATGGGCACTGACAGTTATATATGATTGTCTAAGCTAGATATTAGCAACTGACAGTGAATGTAAGGGTGTCTGCTATTTGACACATTGAAAAAGTCATAGAATTAGGTTTGGGTTAAAATTACAGCAACAAGAATTGAAAAAGAAAACAATTGCGTGTGTGTTTTAGAGTGAAAGGAGATTTGAAAGTAGAAACACAGGGGTCGTCCTTGTCATTGACTGGATGGTGACAGGGTTTGTGTGTCTCGCTCTCAAAGAAACAACACAATGGGTTATGTTGAATGATGATTGTTGTTGTGTTTGCAATGGAGGCTGACACGGGAACAGACTCTTGCCAGTTGTATGGGTCAGGAGTGATTGGAGAAGCAATAGTAGTGAGATTATAGTGTGAATGATCTCCAGCACAGGAACAGGCAGCATGATTAAATGTTGTTTTTTAATCCGTGTTAAGGGAAGGACATATCATTTTGAATGTTTTTCCCCCTGCCCCTCCTAGTAACAGTAGCACACGTTCTTCATTTTTCCCTCACTATTTTGAAACATTATAAGATGTCCATCAGCACAGCGGTATAAAGTAGCTAGCTAACACAAGCCAACACCTCTATTTTCTGAAGTGCATTCCAAAACCGAACTGTTTCTATGGAAACTTACACACATACAACAAAGTGCAGGAAGGAAAGAGGGCTTTTAGACATGAGACATTTTGGTAAGTTGAGAATGGATGCGAGAATAGACGGGAGTTTAGTTTACATTATCAGGATCCCTATTAGATATTTTACTTGCAGCTTGTGTATCTGGGGTAAACATAAAACATTGAACACATGACAGAATACGAAACAGTTATAGACATGACCACATACATTCAAAATGATTGTATTCAAGATTTTCAGCCTTATGATTGTGGCGATAAATGCAGACAAAAGCTGAAGTATTATGTTGTAATGAGATGTCATTTTTTAAATAACAGAAATAAAAGGTATCCTTTAGAGTTATAGGTAACCAGGGTTTTACTATATTCTAGTGGACACTGCTGAAATTTAATTGAGATGAATAGGCCAGAATTAAAGTCTGGACTGAAGTAAATGGAATGGTGTTTAACACATATTAAACCTAATGTGATATACCATTCCATTTTAACTATTCATATGACCACATTCACCTCAGTTAAGTTTCATCGGCCAACCCTGCTATATTCACAGAATGTTGTTTCTTTCTTTGTGCGTAAAGACCCATGCTATGTACAGTTTACAATGAAAGTAACTACATGGCTTATAAACTCACACATAAAACCAATAAAGCTCTTCCTTGTCCTCATGTTAACTGTTCAGGGACACTACCATCATCATCATCTATTAGTGATTAGTAATTGTCTGGAACTGGGGTTGAGAGAGATTAGGGCCCACGGGAAACAAGTCATAGGTCACCTTTCTACTGGAACCTGTCTGCATGCCCATTTGGTTGCAGTGAAATGCTGTCTGTGACCAATAGGCGCATCTAGTGAACTTTGAACAGTGAGAGAAATGTCATCATTGGGTTGGGGTTCAGTTCCCACTAAGGGTTGAAGACCTGACAGCCCTAAGGTCACAAGGCTGCCTTTCCTTTATGGTCATAGTTGTCATGAGGATTGGCTGAATGGAAACGGGATGCGATAGGAGATTAAACCAATAGGTTAAATAACTCTAAAAAAGGTAATACCAAATGTATCTGACAAAGTGTTTTGCTCTGAGATGATTCTTTGGCTCATAAAAGGTTTTCATGAAAAGCAATTTGAAGAGATTGAGATTTAGCATAGTAAACTTGTAACTTAATGCACTGCTTTCAGTAAAAATGCACTGCTAAATAGTAAAATTACTACATTTCTACATTTCTAAATCATAGAAATGTGACTCTTATCACTACCAATAAACATGGAAAATGTTTACAATTGACTGAAATTAGCTTCAAAATGCCAACATTGGCCATTTAAAACGACACAAATGGCCGTTCACTCCATTGTATGGTGTTGAAATTCATGAAATTGGCTTGTTTTCTCTGTGTCTGCCAACAAGAGGGGGTGAACAATTTGGCATCCCATGAGTTGAGATGCGTGGGTTGGAATCATGCTGTTTAATGAAACACTCAGACCATCGTAACCTAGGACATTTGTGTTACCTGACCATCTGATATACAGTTTCAGCACCCCTGCCATATTGAGCTAATGGAGGATTAAATGCAGTCAAAACTACCTCTCATCAAGTCGGCTCTTGATGAAGCTTCCGGTGCCAACGTTGCCATAGTAACAGTTAGTTGACCATAGGAGTCAGACCCGTCAGCGGTTTGTTAGATAAAACTACCTTCAACACACCACTTTTGCGACGTTATCTATGTTAACCACTTATGACAATAAATCATTTATACATGGCTCTGATGCTCTAACAGAGTGACTATTTTGAGCTTTCTGATCTAACCCATTACTGGTTGCTGCACAGCTCCAGATTTGTCCTATTATTAAACGCCTTCCTCTGAGAAACAAGGTCACTCCAATTGCCTCGTCTTATTAGGCTGTCACACAGATTTTTGCTTTAAAGAGAAGTCTCCCATTAATGTGCTTACTTGTATTAATGCATTCATTTGCAGTATACTGTGAACAGATGTTTGTGAATGGTCCACTGTGGCTGTGGACATGGCTATTTATATGGTGGTTACAATGCATCACTGACAAGACTGGCTCAGTAAAGCTGCGTGGACTAATATTTACAATGCATTTCTAAGTGACCACAGCATTTGATATTCAGAATCAGATGCAGTTACTTTTCTCTGCATTCTTATCAGATCCCTTACTCTTCATCATTAACATACTCCGCCTTGGTCAGATCCTCTGTTGCTGAAACCTTGAATTCTACTGCTATGCTAACGAATCCTGCTGCTTTGCAATAAAAACATGGATGGATCTAAACATCTTTAAGCTCATCAGTCACCGACTAGAACCCTTCTCACAGGCACTAAATCCACCCTCAGCTGGAAACTGATAACCACGGACAACACCGTTGTTTCGCCTTCGCCCCACCCATGCAAACATGGTGGCCTCTTGGACTCCACCCTCTCCTGTCCTGCTGCTGAAACCCAAATGCAGTCTCCTTCTGTCTCGAATTCTGTGACTATTCGCTCTCCGGAATCAACTGTACATCCCCCCATAAGGGGGATCCCTCCATAACTTCTCACCCACACAAAAACCTGGAAGCATTTTGCCCCTAACCTCCTGCCCCAATCCTACCTGTCTCCCAACGCGTTGACTACGAGATCCTTCTTAAGTCACATGGTCTCCATCACTTTGCCCCTCCCTGCCTTTCTGACCCTCTTCATCTCTACCAATCCACACGTTCACTCCGTTCCAACATCCCTAGGTCAAAGCTCCTGAGCATCGATGTCTGTGATTTCTCCAGGATTGTTTCTAGGGTCAGTCACAATCTTTCAGGATCGCCTTAGGCGGCTTTTACCCGACCCCCCCCTTTCTGTTAGGTCTCCTTATCTTACGCTGATTTAATTTGGACTCCTGTTTTTCGTTTCATGTAATGCTAGCTGACTTTATTGTTATATTCTGAGGGCTAACAGGGATGTTTATTTGAACATTTGAGTAGTAGATATAAAGTGTTTAATGGAATGGCGTGATGCCACGGTATTAAGACTTGTTAAATGAGGGACCCTATTTCTGGCTGAAGCAGGAGCTCAGCTGTTGTCTGTCAGAAGATCATCTCATGAATACTGCAGCCCCTCCCCACTTCCCGCCGCGCTCCAGTCTGGGGGTTATTTTGGCTACTGACTCTCTCGCCGAGGTATCTCACGTGCAAACATCAGGCTGCCCCACCAAGACGTGCCAGGTGGCACATATTAGACCTACTGGCTGTCGTTCTCAAGGAAATGCCTGCCCACCCCAAAGGCACGACACGCCTCTTTAATTCGGAGAAGACGTTGTCAGTGGGGTACATTTCCTCAGAGCATGACCGTTACCTGGAGATTACAGACAGGCTTCTCCAGACTCTCCTGTGAAGGGGTTAAGAGTAGGGCTGTGAGAAACCCAGACCTTGGACAGCTGTGAGGAGGCAGGGACAGAGTTATGGCGGCATCAGCATCAGTGACTATGTCATGTTGTTGTTTGCTGGGCCCCACAAATATACACTGCATAAAGATTTTTACCACCCCTAGTTTCCACTGTAGCATTTCAACTATCGAACTTTCAACTGACACGGGTAGGGAATTCACGTCAACTCTTTTAACGTTATAGATATTTGTGTCGCCCATAGTGTCAAGCCTTACAACACAACCTTACAGAACACCTGTCAACATGAGCGATCACATGCAGTGTTAGAGGGAGCATATCATATGTGTTATGACAGTTCACTTGGAGGGAACTGCTCAACATATTTCTGTGTACATTTGCTCATTCTTGCGCATGCACGCACGCAAAGACCACAGCTGTGACGATGGCTACAGCATGTGACTGCCTGCTGCGTAGATCACGTTGCTATTCTATCCCTTCTCGGAGAGGAGGGTCCAACCAAGTCTAACCACTATGCCTCAGCCAATTCGCCTCAGAGTGTATTTTCCACTGCCTGACACACTGTGTGACAGTGAGCCAACTGCCAGTGAGCTCATTTGAATATGTAGAGGCATAGGGCTACTTGTCAATAGGGGGTGTGGCTAAGAACTGATAGGAGGTGGAGTGTTTGGCCTGTTGCCCCGTTTGATCGTCATGTTTTTCTGGGAATGCAATGAAATGCACAGACAACTTGCCCATTGCAAAATAGGCATTGAGCTAAACTGACTCTGGACCTGCTAAATCTCACCTGCTGCCAGTAGGCTGGAGGAGAGCTTTGAAATATGACACTGACTAATTGCAGAGGCTACGGTCTGAGGGGGAACTATCTCTGTACTTCTTGTGATTGCCTTTCACATGGCAGATAACATCAAAGTATTACTATTTCTATCGGTGTGATGATAGCACTGCAGTTTCAGTTTCCTGCTTTGGGAGGAGTTGAGTGTGTGTGTCACAGGCGCAAATGTCGCCGCGGTAACAGGCAATGGTCGACAAGGAGTGGGTGTCTGGCTTCACTCAGATGGTACTCAGTCATCCACACTCTCAAGTCACCCAGCTATGAGTGGCTGCTCTCTATGATGCCTTCAGAGACATGATTAGTTAGTTAATGTCTGGAGAGAGCACTTACCTGTCAGTTATAGCTAGTTATCAATTGGAAAGATTATTAACCAACATGATTCCAAATTAAACAACCTTAACCCTGTCAAATATATTTACAGTTGTGCCATTCTGACACAGGATCACAACAGCAGACACACACACACACACACACACACATACACACAAGCCCCTAGGAGATGTGTTCATGACATGGCTGGTTTTTAATCAGCTTCACTCAATAACAAGTCAATGGATGGCACTGTACAGAGTGAGTGAGCCCTGGTGGTGGGTGGCTACAATATGTTTAATTTGTCTTCCTCTTAAACCTTTGTTTGATATCTGCCAGGAACAGGAACAACAGCCCTTATGTAATGAGGGTCAGAGTTTGTCTGGACTACCTTTCTTCCCAGTGACACATCATGACTGGACAAGAAGCTGAACCCCCCCCCCCATGGCTCACAAGACATTTGGTATAAACACAACTGCTCAGTGCGTAAGGAAAAAGACACTTAAACATTTACTACCTTCAAGAGGTATAGGTTAGTCAGCACGTGAGAAACCAAAACAGAATGCACAGTCATAGGAATGATGGATGATGGTTGGATGATGGATCACATGACTGCCACAGGGAGTGAATGGCCACTGTTACATGAGAAGAGGGGTTGTGTCAACTGATTAAAGACAGGACCTGGCAGGTTCGCCCGGTGGGTGGGGGGTGGCGAGTGGTTATTCATTCAACTTGGGGAGAACGGTATACTATTTCTCCTTCACTGAGGCATCCAGTCAGAAATCTGTTATAACCCAGCAAGCACAAAACTAAGAACCTCATGTTTCTTAGAGCGCATTTAAATAACTTTTTCAGTACTCGTCCGATTAAGGTCCTGTTTTAAAACGAGGGACGAATCTTTATTCAAAATAGTGTCAAACACGCTGTTCACATGTGACCACCAACTCCACCTCAGGTTTGGATGTTCCACAGTCACCGTTCAGGTGTCAGGCCATTTGCTTTTTGTTTTTCAGTAATACTTAAACTAATTTACAATGTTCACGCAAACAAATACTTTATATGATTACACAAAATATTTACATTTGAATAATATTTGCTTAAAAATGTATGGTCTTACTCAAGCTAGTTTGGCAATCTAGCTAATATTATACAGCATGTGGTTTGAAATTCATTTTTATAGCCTATCCTGGCCTTGCTATTAATATTACTGACCAAACAGACACTTTTGTATGTATATATGTTCTAGGCTAGTGGCACTATACAGAGATATATGGGTAACTAAGAATTTAGCTTACTACTTAATAAGGACAAATATGGAAAGTCAGTCTGATCAGCCTTTTCAAACCGCTCTTTTTTGGGACGCTTTGATTCCAATTATTTGTAAAATGACCCACCAACATCCAAACTCCCAATAAGAAATCATAGGAATACATCACACTGGGGTGGTTTGGCAAAGGTAAAAACATCAAGAGATATTATGTAGTTGGATAATGTTTTTCTCAATACTTTCCAGAAATGGACAGACACATTTCACATTCATAATCTTTCTCTGCATAATGCATTCATTTGGGAAAGATAAATGTCACAAGAATGACCTTTTCACAATACTGTACATTGCAGTACATGGAAAAAACAAATGTCAAAATGCTGACGTCTTTCTCTATCCATTGTACCAACTGCAAAAGATGAATGGCATGGGGCTGCTTTTTCCCCCTCAATACGTTAAAGGTTAAACAGGCCACAAGGCATGCGTACAGAGAGACATAAACATTCTCAAACAGACAGACAGACAGAAAGGCAGATAGTCAGGCAGGCAGACAGACATTAGGCTTTATAATTACAGTTAGGGTCAAGATGCTAGAGTAGATACTCCCAATGAATGCATGCACATTTCAAATTTTACTTGTTATTTAGCCTGTTAATAACTCGTAAATATGGTGTCAATAACTCTTTCCAAAGAGTTATTGTTTAATGTAATAATCATGAGTCCAAATAATGTCACTTAGTAAATTCTTCCTGGGTACTTCTTACCGTGGAATGGGTATTGCCTTTGAGCCAGGTCATAAGCGCAAAATACAGAAATAAAAAATGATTAGCAGTTTGACAGTGTGTGCTTCATTGTGCTTATTGTAACCAGATATTAGCCTAATAGTGGCACCTTCATTTATTAATAATTAATAACCTTCACATGTTTACCTGCATTAGTTTCCTAGTAACAATGTGTAGTGACTTTGGAAGTAACACATTTTGTAATAAATGTTACATGTATAGTTACACATTCCCTGTTCCTAACATGTAGTAACTCATTTTGTTACAACGATAGCTATACCATATTGTTACTACAATGGTTATTGTGTTAGTTGCAGAGCAACTTTCTTTAGTGTTCAGAGCATTTCTTTTCAGCTCAACCAGGAAGTCAACAGAAAAGGTTTTAAGGAGGGAACTCATTTAACAAACAACTGCGCAGTGGGACAAGGAGATCCCTGCCAGATATGTCTCCACCACAATGGACAGAGCTGGGCCAATTTGCACCGCCACAATGAGGCTCCCGGCAATGGCTCGAACTCGGGCTCCAATTGGTTATTTAATTGGTGATGCAGTGCATATTGATGTGTCATTCATGAAGTCCCAAAGAAGTTATTAACATCAAATGAACATATTGATTTTGCAGTTCAATATCTTTCCGTCTATCTGAGTTAATTTGCTGATTGTGTATGGTTACATTGTCATAAAAATTGCATATCTATATCTATCCATATGTCTTACCCCAATTGGCTGATCATCATCTTTCTCCATAACATACAATGTATTTACTTAAGAGTTTGCACTGAAACCCCATCTTCTATTGGCTGCTATGGATTGAGACAAATGTCAGCCCTGAGACATTAAAGGAATAGTTTGACCTAGATTCAAATTTGGGTGAAATAACTCATACTGTGAGTTGTTTTCAAAGGCCCATGAAGCAATTTTTCACAACAAGCCATTGTTCACTTCTTTCTCAGCCTGGCATTATTAGCACTGCCCAAATTCATAAATTGAAAATATTGTCATAATTAATAACCAGCATGAAAGACCGCTAAACAATTTCGTTTCTGCCAGCTAATGTGAAGCAACCCACTTCTACATAGAAAGTCAATTTTCATCCTCAATTTTTTCTTTGACATTTCCCTTTATGGAAAATATCCTAAAATTGTGTTTCGAGGGTGATCAAATCTGTGACATGTGAAGTCAACTAAAAGATGAATAGGGGCTCCCAGTTGGGGCAGTGTGCTTTATGGTGCTAAGCTGTCCAGTGGTCTATGATTGGGCCCTGCTATGGCCATTGTCTGTCACTGCGATGGGGCATATTGGCCAAGCATTGACTGGGGTGAGGGTTGGCACCGTCCGCAGGGATTTTCAGTCTCTGCTACAACAAGCAATGCTACAACAAACCTGTTGAAAATTGATGCTGTGTCACAGGGTTGTGTGACATCACGAAATTGGGGATGTAAAAGTTTTTATTAAAAAATATAGTTAACCCAAAATTAGCAACAGTGTTAAAAGCTACGTTTAAAGTACATTTCTATAGTTTTAGAAATTAATTCAGAAACCTAGCTTTCAATTCTTATAATCTTAACAAAACCTTCCAGGAAAACTTGTGAATTGTTCCCAGGAAACATGGTCTTGTTGCCACAACCGATGTGACATTTAAAGCCTAAACTAAAATTGTTAGCTGAGAAATTATCATCCTTAAGGCATTGGATATCGGGTAGATGGATCCTGGCTCTGAATTTGATTAACATATGGTTACTTGGTGCTTCCCATTCTCCATGGAGAGAGCAAGACACTGCCGTGCTGAGCCATGCCTGTATTTCAGTCTATGTGTTCTCTGTTCTGATCCAACTACCTATCCCAACACATTTTAAAACAATGGAAAAGGGATTTATTGTACTTGACATGACATAATTTTTACATATTGAATGGTCGGTTCCTTGTTGCCAGCAACACGTTTCCTGAGAAGGCACTGGTATTTCTGGATCTTATTTGTACAGTCCCCTCCAAAAGTATTGAATTTGATAAGTCAAATTCCTTTGTATTTGTTGTTCACTGAAGACACTTGGGTCTAAGATCAAAAGATGAGTATGCGACAAGAGTTCAGAATTTCAGCTTTCATTTGCTGGTATTCACATCTAGATGTGTTAAACAACTTAGGACATATCATCGTTTATATTAGACCGCAGCCTCTTTCAAGTGAGCAAAAGCATTGGAACATGTGACAGACAGATGATTCTTGTTGCCCAGGTGTTGCCTTTTAAGTTGATTGTTCAAACATTAAATGAAGTCTAACAACTTCTAAGGAACCAAATGTGCCAGCTGGGAATTAGCACCTTAATTTCCTTGGCAATAGTGTAGACTGATCTTGGCACATTTATGTCTGCAGATTTTACATTTGCAGAAATGTTTACATTTTAATAAGTGAAATGTTTGCTTTTTTTCTCAGAATGTTTAACAAGCTTTCACTTTAACCAGTTAAGAAGCAAAAACTAAAAACATGACATATGTTCCAACAACTTCCAAGGATCCAAATGTGCTAGCTGGGTGGTCATATACTTAGAATATCATCAAAAGGTTGCTTTATTTCGGTAATTCCATTCAAAAAGTGATACTTGCATAATGTATACAGTCATTCCACACAGACTGATATAATTCAAGTGTTCATTCCTTTTAATTTTGATGATTATAACTGACTATAACTATAACTAACTAATGAATACCCGAACACCAGTATCTCAGAAAATTAGAATATTTTGAAAAGGTTCAATATCGAAGACACCTGGTGCCACTGTCTAATCAGCTAATTAACTCAAAACACCTGCAAAGGCCCTTTAATGGTCTCTCAGTCTAGTTCTGTGGGCTACACCATCATGGGTAAGACTGCTGACTTGACATCTGTTCAAAAGACGACCATTGACACCTTGCACAAGGAGGGCAAGACACAAAAGGTCATTGCTAAAGTGGCCGGCTGTTCACAGAGCTCTGTGTCCAAGCACATTAATTGAGAGGCGAAGGGAAGGAAAAGATGTGGTAGAAAAAAGTGTACAAGCAATAGGGATAACCGCACCCTGGAGAGGATTGTGAAACAAAACCCATTTAAAAATGTGGGGGAGATTCACAAAGAGTGGACTGCAGCTGGAGTCAGTGCTTCAAGAACCACCACGCACAGACATATGCAAGACATGTGTTTCAGCGGTCGCGTTCCTTGTGTCAAGCCACTCTTGAACAAGACACAGCGTCAGAAGCGTCTCGCCTGAGCTAAAGACAAAAAGGACTGGACTGCTGCTGAGTGGTCCAAAGTGATGTTCTCTGATGAAAGTACATTTTGCATTTCCTTTGGAAATCAAGGTCCCAGAGTCTGGAGGAAGAGAGGAGAGGCACAGAATCCATGTTGCTTGAAGTCCAGCGTAAAGTTTCCACAGTCAGTAATGGTTTGGGGTGCCATGTCATCTGCTGATGTTGGTCCACTGCGTTTTCTGAGGTCCAAGGTCAAGAAGTTTTAGAGCACTTCATGCTTCCTGCTGCTGACCAACTTTATGGAGATGCAGATTTCATTTTCCAACAGGACTTGGCACCTGCACACAGTGCCAAAGCTACCAGTACCTGGTTTAAGGACCATGGTATCCCTGTTCTTAATTGGCCAGGCCTGACCTTAACCCTATAGAAAATCTATGGGGTATTGTGAAGAGGAAGATGCGATACGCCAGACTCAACAATGCAGAAGAGCTGAAGGCCACTATCAGAGCAACCTGGGCTGTCATAACACCTGAACACTGCCACAGACTGATCGACTCCATGCCACACCGCATTGCTGCAGTAATTCAGGCAAAAAGGGCGCCAACTAAGTATTTGAGTGCTGTACATGCTCATACTTTTCATGTTCATACTTTTCAGTTGGCCAACATTTCTACAAATCCTATTTTTGTATTGGTCTTAAGTAATATTCAAAATTTCTGAGATACTGATTTGGGGGTTTTCATTAGTTGTCAGTTATAATCATCAAAATTAAAAGGAATGAACACTTGAAATATATCAGACTGTGTGGAATGTCTGTATACATTATTCTTTTTGAATAGAATTACTGAAAATAATCAACTTTTTGATGATATTCTAATTATATGACCAGCACCTGTATAGTCAGATGTTTTGTTTAGGTAAAAAAAAAAGTGTCATTCTTATAGTGAAACTGACTAAGAACATTTGTGCCGGTGATTATTGCACACATACAGTACATTTGCTATATTTTATTGTGTTTATTTACTAGAATGATCTTATTGCGTTACAGAACCTCCAATAAAAAGCTTGGAAGAATAGCAGGCAGACTTTTGGCAGAATGTCCGTGTTCCAACAAACACAACTGATATGAATATAGTCAAAACATAGATCTGGGTGTAGTGCACACACCCTGGGCTCACAGAGCTCCACTAAGTGACATTCACAATGTCTGTCATGTCACTGGGAGGTCTGATCTCCACCCTGGCAAGGAACAGCTTACACATAACTTTCTACAACAAACTCTCCTGATATCAGCACATACAAATATTTTCTTCACTACCCTGACCCCACAGATGTTTGGCTTGCTCCACCTTCCCTGTGACTCAACACAGCAGACCTCCATCCAGGATCTAGTGATGGCCATTCACACCCTAGACATTGGTTTGAGGGGTTGACCTGTAAATAAGGCTGAAGCGGATCTACTACAACTCTGTGTGTCTTGGCTTCCCTATGGTCCAGCTAGCCCGGGGTTCCTCCATGCTGGCAACCTCACTCGTGTCTGGAGGCTGATTTATGTGCAGCATCTACAGAAATCAATTGTTGTGAAGTGTGTCTTTGCTAGGCGTCTACAGGGCATGATGGATGAGATGAGGATAGAAAAACAAGTGGTAGTCGTTTGGATCTGCGAACGAGAAGATAACCTCTTCCTCTCTTATTCCTATCCTCAGTGTGGTATGTCTTTCTGTCTCGATGCGGTTTGAGCTGTGTAAATGTTTTGGATCATGTTTTTGGATGGCTTTTTTGCCGTTTGGTTATCACAATTTAACCCAGAGAAAATGTATCCCACAACACCTTTGGGGCTGGTTGACAGATGGGACCTTCTACTGCAAAACAAATTTGCAGAACACAGACGATTGCAACAAAGGATATGTCTCAGTGTCATTGACTGGATGTTTTCTTTTTGACAATGAGTTCTACAGATTCCTGTAGAACCAGATTAGTGCAACCACCTTGGCTGGGTAACAAATAAAATTAGACTACCTAGGGAAAAAAGGTTTTGAAAGTTTTTGTTGATGGGCAGATTCAATTCACAGGCTGGTAAGTAGAGTCGATTGAGATTATGTACACGTCTTTATTTATGGGAACGGTTTTATTCGGGTACATTTGAGTACAGAAGATTTATGTTCCGTCTCCACCTATGTAATGACAGGCAGCTGAGGATGTTGACAAGTAGATATCTGACAATGATAAGAAAATATTTTAAGTGTGACTACTATTAATGAATAGGCAAATGAAGTGCAACCAAATTCACAACAATGTGTGGCACTAACAACCAACATTTTATTAACAGTACTGTTGGACCCAGTTTGGAAATAGACTTTTGAGGTCCATGAGTTTTTCCCATCCGAATTTGAAGGACAATTACACCAAAAAGTAATCCACTCAAACCCTTAAACAGTATCATTATGAACATGACGATAAACAACACTTCCATTTGAAGAGGGTTGTGTGGCATGCTCCAAGATGACTGCCGAGGAACTGGGATGTAGAAACAACTCCCCAACAAGCATATAAGAAGGCAAAACCACATCCCTAGTGGAGTACACATGGGTGTCGGCCAATAATAACGTTTGGTGGTGCCAAAATAAAAATCACTCTTTGCCAGGCCACCTTGCTTTCCCTCGGGGCAGGACCACCCTGGAACTTGAGTCCACTAGACATTCCTAACACTTCAAGTGCTCCCATCAAATTCCATGTACTTGTTTATGGTAAAGGTGCTTTATATTGCTCTTTTTGTATGCATTGTGCCTATATTATAGAGAAGCATGTGCTGATGGGAGATAAATCTTCACTTCACGTCCCTACAGTAATTAGCTTTGTACAGTAAATCCTAATGGATGACTCATGTTGGAGAGATACAAAAAAATATGTTTTAATATTTGTATTTTGGTCCTGCCGAACCATATCCACAGTCCACTTGAAACAGTTATGTTTGCTTTTTTGACAAAACACACACATTGGGTTTCCATTTCCATTTGAGGCCAAAGAGGAAGTCAATAGTTTCCTTTAGATTAGTTGCTGTGGTACACTGGCCACTAAAGAATTCACTCGGAGTGATTCACCAAGGCCAGAGGTTTTACCTCTCCTCTCATTTTTATAATGTAATTCTCTCTGTAGATTGGCCAACTAATATTTCATGTGCCTTACTTTCTCTTACCCTATGGGCTGCCCTGAAGTCGCACTGCTGAGAGATGGGCACAAACTGAACGAACACGCTAAGACCCTGCTTCGAAAGTGAGTTTCCACAGAGCTATTTTTAGTAGGAAATAGGTCCATATTTGGGGAACTACTGGTCATTTCTTAATCAAGCTACTGAAATGTTTCAATCTTATTAGGTGAGCATGGTCACATTTTAAACCTTCTTTGGGAGGGAATTTTTATTATATCATTGATGAGAATTTGCACAGAACATGCAACAGTGTCAAAGATATTACTGAGTTACAAAAA
Source organism: Esox niger (assembly GCA_016801105.1). Lineage (NCBI taxonomy): Eukaryota > Metazoa > Chordata > Actinopteri > Esociformes > Esocidae > Esox > Esox niger. Next base: position 16,623 of record JACXGJ010002956.1, read on the forward strand.
AGGAAATGTGTCATTGAGTCAAGTAAGTCATTAGGACATAGTCTATGGGTTTCATATAGCATGGAATATTCATACAAATCTGTTGGTCACAGAGACCTTGCAAAAAAGATAGGGGTGTGAATCACAAAAGAAAGAAGAACTAGGACAAGCTGATTTCAACGCTGATCTCCAGTCAGATCAAGACCCAGTTGAGGACAACAAGGACGCAGATGAGCTTACTTGAGATGGTACCTGACAATTTGTGTAGATATGGTCCCCAGTATAAGGCGCAACTGTTTAATGATCATGCTGTTAAACTAGCTTTTTCATTTGCCACACTGGTCATGTGGATGGCATATCTTGGAAAAGGAGAAATGTTCCCTAACAGTAATGATGGGACCATATGTGTAATTTGACTGTACTATAGGTTGCTTGTCCGTCTGTTGAAACTGCCTCTGTAAAAAACATTGCACTTCTGGTTTTCTGTGACCTTAACATGCGAACATCAGCCAGCTCAATTTGCTTCCTGTTCTGCTTTTGTAGATTGTGCCCTTTTACATGCATTGCTGTTGCTGAAAAATTGAAGCTAGAATACTTGATTGCCATTTTTTAATTTAAAGTTCAAGTTACATATTGCATACCACATACTATATATAGATATAGTATATATCATCAAAACACAAAATAGTTTTACACCATATTAAAAAAGGCACAACATATGGTGCCTTGCAAAGCTATTCGAACCCCCAACCAATCTCACATTACTGAATAACAAATGGTACATTTTAAGACAGTGAATCCCAGACTTGATTATTATAAAGGTGACACCGGTATTATGTTGGGAAATACAACAAAATATTAAATAAATTAAGAATTAAGAATTAAAGAACCGTTACATTAACGTTGCTTATGTAAGTATTCAGCCCTTATGATGTGGAAGACATGGACACAGTTGACGGAGACATGGACACATTTACCTTACCTTTGGTCTCAAGATGTACATTTCTGTTCTTTTCCCTTCCCCCACTCTCCTAGGAACCCCCATATCCTTCTCCAGCTCCCCCAACTTCTGAACTCTTCCTCTCTGCCATACCAGGAACCTGACCAACAGGACAGTACAATTGGCATGTACATTTTGGACTTTCTCAGTACAAGGGTTGTGCTCTCATCCCACTTGAACTGTCTCTTCACATCATTGACTTTAGATGCAACAGTGCCTCTCTCAAGCTTCTGAAGTCAGTGGAGGATATTACTCTGAGTGAGTCCATGTACTGTATTGTGGAGAGAACCTGCAAACCATTGTATGGTCCGCAAAGGGTAATCAGCTTCCATCTGTCCTGCATATAGGATATACATTACTCTAGGTCAAAAAAGCCTGCAGGCAAACATACTGCCCCCTTCCAACGTGGTCACTTACTGTTTACAGAATTCTCCTGTAAATATATGTATAACATGCGCTTTCACTGGTACTATCTTTATCCTAATGGCATATTCTCAATACTTACGTGTGTGGTATATACTATACTGAATATTCATAACAAATGTAAGTGGACTGTGTATTCTGTCCCTTTTCATTGTCTTCTGTTAGTAGCACTTCTGTTCCAAGTAAAATTCTGCTAAGGTGTAAATTTTTTTAACTAATTCTATAACATATTTAAAATACCGGTCAGGAAACATATTGCCTTGTTACCATAACCAATGTTATGTTATAACAAAAAACATTGATTCAAGAACTTTCAACTAGCCAAATGTTCTAAGCCTGACTTCAAGTAATAGCAACACATGTTTAACCCCGCCCCCACCCCCCAAAAAAGATAACAGGAATAAAACTCAAGTACATGTACCGGAAATGATATTTATTCATGCGGAAGTCACCAGTCAACTATAAAATCTTCAACTTCAACCACTGTCAGTGAATGCTAGCGATGGCTAATTGTGCTAAATGTTCTGTCTGTGGTAATGCAGCATGTGAATAGCAGAACCCGCAGACAAAAATGTTTAGCACACACAAATAATGTTCATTACAACAAATAAAACAACATTCCCAGCTATATGAGAATATAGTTATGTCATTTAATTTAAAATAATTAACAAGACTTAACAAGGTCAGTTTAGGACTAATTTTAATGGTCGCCAAAAGTGGATCTTAAGGAATTTTTACTCCTTTTCCCCAGTTGAGGGGCGTGATCACTGTGAAATGTCAGTCTGAGGCAAGGTGAGTTACATCAGTCTGGCAGTTGTTTTGATTTTCTTGAACGGGACAAACATTGTAAACCTGTTGTTCTTAAGTCAATTAGACCATTACGGAATCAATCCTCTCAAAAACCATTAAGAAAACCGTTGACAATGCTGACCAAACGTAACTAAATTCACAATTATGAAATTTAACATTCTTGGTTTAGTGCTCTAATGAATTATGTACGTGATTGAGAAGATATAAATGCAAGGCATCTTGGGGAAACGTGAAAAACTGACTGATTTATAATGATTCTATTTATTACGCAAGGTGAATTTGTAGATCAGTCAATCAGCAGTCTCCTGCAGTCATTTTGATCCTCTCAAACATGGCTATTAACATCGCCAACCGTATCCAGGGGTGTTCAATCCCAGTTTCCCTTCATGTGCTGATGATGACGTTATACTGCAGATCCTGAGGTGACGTTACTTTATCTCGCGAGCTTATGGAAAACAATCCAGACGATCTTTCGGCCCCCCTTCCCACGCCCCAGTGCGCTGTGGGATAGTGGCACTATAAAGTATATCCTCTCTCGGAGAAAGATAAGAAGCCCTAGACAGGAGGGGATGAAGATGGCTGACGCCAAGCAGAAGAGGAACGAACAGTTGAAACGGTGGTTAGGGTCGGAGACAGACCTCGAGCCTCCTGTTCTGAAAAAGAAGAAGACGAAGGTGAAGTTTGACGATGGCGCCGTGTTTTTGGCTGCCTGTTCAAGCGGCGACACCGAGGAGGTGCTCCGAATGATTGACCGGGGAGCTGACATCAACTATGCCAATGTAGACGGTCTGACTGCCCTCCATCAGGTTTGTCAGGTTTGATTTTTATAGGCTTGGACACTCGTACAGCAACAATAATGTGTCCAAGATGGTAGCTAACGTTACCTGCCACAGACAGTAATGGAGAAAGGATTCATTCCCACTGCTCGCTCTGTTTACCTAGCACGCCCGTCTTTCTCGACGAGACACAAGGCCATTTGCTGCGTTGTGTTGATTGAATTGAAGCACAAGTGAAGTGCTGGGTTATGCCAGTAAATACATTATTTCTAGCTGTTGTTTTGTGCCTAACCGGATATGTTAAATGCATTATTGGGATATTGTGTAAAATAGTGATATTATGGGCAGCTGGTCGTTGCTATACCAGCAACTGATTCAAACACCCATAGCAGGAAGAGCAACATTTGGCTAGCTAGAATGCTATAATGTTAGCTAACTATAATGTTAGCCAGTTAGGAAAACTAGCCTTGTTTGAAACTGATCTGTCGCCCTCTGGCAAGCTTGTATGAAGCTAATGCAAGATCTCATAGCTACCTCCATATTGTCTGATTTGTTTTTCTAAACAATTGCTCATAATGTGTTTGTGTTGAAACTGTAGTTGCTGCGTAAACACACGGATAGTAGGAAGTACAGAAAAGCAGCATTTTGCAAGCTAGCAAACTTTAGATAATAAATAGCCTAACTTGTAAGTTGCTTTGCGGGCTAGCGAACGCCAGCTAACTAGCGTAGCCTGTGCAAATGGTGGAGAACGTTCACGGTTCTTTAGAATTGAAGGTAGTCGGCCCGGCCGGCTTTGAAACTCCTGTTCAATGAAGTCAGTTAATTATCATGTCAGATCTATAACGTCGATTTTCTAACATTCAGCGCTATTTTAGTTGGTTGCAGTATTTGTTCATGAACGTGAGGAGGGAGTGTTAGCTGGAGCAATTGCAGTATTGAGATTAATGTACATTTCGTTTCCTATCCAGAAGTCTGCATGAGTCTAAAGTTGTCAGGTCGACTAACTGCACACTCAATAATTTGCTGTTGGTGACTACTCAACGTTTTTTTGTTACTGATAGCAAATATTTTAGATAGCCTGTTAGCTTCAGGCTACGTCTTGTGGGATTACATTTTAAGGAAGCTTTGTAAATACGTTAAATTAAATATATTCCAAGTTTAATTTAAATAGCCATTATTGTTTTTCAATATTGTAGCAAATTAATGTTGGTACACAAATGTTCTTATTCCGAATGGCAATTTTTCACAAGTGTGAGACTTAGGATGATCGTTTTCTTGTTGTCTATCTAACAGTAAACTCAAAATGTTTTACGTTTGGAGATGGCTATTAATTACTGTAGCCAACCTAACTATATCCCGCATGTGTTTGGTCTACAGTATTGCATATAGACATGGGTTTTGTTGCACAGTAAAGTTCTTTGGTCGGGTAGCCGCTGACGTCCCTCAGAGAATGTAATGGTAACCTGTCAATATCTGACCCTTTGAGCTCTGGAAGAAGCCTGTCCAATGTTTTGGGCTGGTATGTTATTTGCCAAGGCTAACCTCTGCCAGCTGGGGCTAATATCTGTCTTACCCTGGACACCGACTACAAAAATTGCTTACGCTAGCTAGCATTGTCTGGAAACAAATTTCAAGTCCCTGATGTGGTGAAACAACTTGCATCCACCAGTTAGTTACACTGGAATTAATTGCCAATGACTTTCTGGAGGTCGTGTCCAATGGTTTAATGCATTGTAATTGTAATGCCTAACAGAACTAGGGCTGCATAATGTATCACATTCTCATTAAAATCACTATGTTGTAATATTTTTTAAATATTTTGAAAACCATCTTTGATGTGTGTCTGTTTTTATAGTTGATTCAAGGTTGCTCCTGCTTCCTACACTGAAGACCCTGCCCCCCTACGCTTAATCAGTGCCCTTCTTTGTACTTGCTGGTTGATTGTACATTTGTGCAGGGTTCTTTTTTTTAAGATAAAGAACAATGTTGCGTGCCACTTTGCTTTTCAATGGCATTCATTTTTGACTCCAAGCAGAGTTCGTCTGAGTGTTCTGATCTATATGGTAGAAAGAATCGCTATCACTTTATTTTGTGGAATTCTCTGCATTTTCTATGGATCATACTCAGCCTGAATTACAGTGGTCAAAGTTTTCTCGCATGGGGCTAAATACAGATTTGTATAGGAGAGTGTTTTCCATATGCTGTAAGAAATGTCAGTGATGGTTTATTGAAGAACTCCTGTGTGCCCAAATAGACTTAAATCTTCCATTTGCAATGATCTCACCCCATTACTCATCATCCAGATGTCCTGTTTGCTAAGCGTTGTATCACCCGTGCATCATTTCTTTGAAGTCCAGAGCTTTGTTGGACCTCAAACTTTATATTGGACAAGCAGAACGAGGGAAGTGCTGCGATGTCTGGCGTAACTTGGAGTGTGTTCCAGCATGGGATTCCTGGCTTCGTAGTGTTAAGCATTAGAAGCAATATAGGGATTTGTGTTTAACACGGTAATCCTAAGATAGCAGTTGGTTGGCCTGATGTTGGTTTGCTCAAACTCCGACACATCGGCTCTTCTTGGCGAAGGGACTCGGCCTATTGCCTCTGTTTGTTTTGGTTGCAGTGTTGTCCATGATAGGTTACTAATCGTCATTTACGTCGGGAATCTCTGCCTTTTGAGGAGGAAGTCTGGTTGTTTTAGAGCCGGGGTATGCAACCCTGGTCGCTGAGGGCAACTTTCACTTCATGGCTTCTGATTTTAACTGCCCTGAAAGACTAGGCATGAAATTTAATCATTGAATTGGTCAATAGGCTCAGTTTGTCTGGTCTGGTGTCTTGTTGGCACATAGCTTGGCAGCTCTGTACTCCTGAGAATCAATGGTGCAGGTGTTAATTGTTGATTCCTCTACCAAAATGACATAGATTCCCCCACATTTTGCCGTTGATTTGAAATGGTCACGCTCCATTGATAGGCTCTCATTGGCCAATTCTCCTGAATCTTCCCTGCTCACTTCCATTCATTGCCTCATATTTCGATTGACAACTGCAAAGGACCAGTCTTTTGAAATGCCCGCCCAAGTCATTTGGTTAATTGAATTCATATTTGTCCGTCTGAGGTTTCATAGGCCTAATCAAATGTGATGGCTTGATTCCCCACTACAGTATTTATTGGTTTAGTAGTGACACCGCAAGTCATTTTAACATTGCTGGAACTACACAGGGATATGACTGACCACTGATTGACACAGACATGTAGGCTAATTGACATGGTAGTGACAAGTTGCCTTTTGCTTGTAGCTGGAGAGTTTTTAATTCGCCTGTGCATTGTGGTCTTGTTGTTTTTGTGCCATTTGTTGGCCTCTGAAGACAATTTATGGGAGCTTCCCCATGTCGAGTTGGTGTCCGCTAGGTTTTCTAAAAGTCCTCCTTGGACGGAGTGACTCTGCTGTGCTCCGGCCACTCCGAGCGCCAAGTTATAAATACCACCTGCACCAGTTCCTGACTCGATTTGAGATGATACTAAGTTTGGGTGTGAGTCACTGCCGCCCTACATGCTCTGGGAAGCGTGGCTTTGTAGTGGAGGCCTGGAATACATGTAGGGGTAATGTCTGTCTACGAGTTACGTTATGGACATGCTTGCCTTTGGCTTTATGGAACATGTGTCATTAAAGGCCTCTGACCTGCAGAAAATGCATCGGTTGTATGCAAGGTATGTACAGATCAAACCAGAGCCTAAATGAATCATAAAAATGGCGGAGGTGCGGTAGTCAGGTGAACCGTTCTAATCTCCGGACCGCACATGCTCCCTGGCAACGGGGGGGTGGCGGTTCGCTTGACTGTCCGTGCCATCCTCTCTCCCTAACCGGTTTCCTGTTGTCCGGTCATTGAAATGATTTGAATACAAATAGAACTTTTCAAAGAAAATGTCACTCCTTTTAATGAAGCAGGCTGTGTTATTTTGAAACATTCCCCCAAATGTCTGTGAGCCTGTTTGGCCCTAGAGGCAGCCTGTTTGACATGATGTGATAATCTGTTCAAACCCGGCTCTGCACGGTGTGCACGTGTCTCCAATAAGATGCAGGATTACTAGTGAAAATACGCACCAGTTTATTTCCCAACTATGCAGATGATCGGTCAGATGATGAACTTTATAACTCTTCTGATTTGGAGGTGGGTTCTAGGTTAGCATGCTGCTAGGTTAACGCCGTTTAACGCCGTACCTGGAAGTCTCCAGTACAGCGAGCGGCTCTTGTCTTGTTGCTCCCCAGAGGTGATGTGTGGACAGGAGGTACAGCAAGGTGTGAATAGGCAGGGGACGGACTGCCGGGAGATGTGTTGAAATGCACCGGGTGGGTAGCATTCCGGCCCTGTCGTCCTGGCCTTTGCATTCCCCGCATGACAGTCTGTGGAAACCATGGCGAATGCTGTCACCTAACCCCCAGTCCTCCCCTCTCTCCAGCTTGCCTGCCTCTCCAGGAGATGCCAGGAACCAGCTGAATGGTGCCCATTGCTCCATCAGAGCTCAGCCTGCACTGAAAAACAACCGGCATATTATCCACTCATCCATGGCCTTTCTCCTGGTCCATAAACATTTGTCATTGGTGCTTATTTGCAATTCCCTCAGTCAGTCAGATGTTTCTTAAAGACCTTTGACAGCAGTTGTTGTCACAAAGTCCTTTTTCAGAGCAATCAATGTTTCGCACCTCTGAACCTAGGGTCCCAGTTTCCTGCTGTTTTTCCATTCAATGTTGTTAATTGCCTTTCCATGGTGTCCCATGTGTATATCGATCCTTGATAAGAAGGCTAAAATAAATAAACAAACTGCCTGGAGTTCAGAACCACTTTAGATGGTGGAGTTATTGTCAAATCAAAAGCTTGTTCCCTGTTCACCAAAGTAGCTTTATTAGTGATAGTTTACAGTGGAACTTGACCCTGACAATGGAAATGCCAGGAAGATGCACTGATTTCTGCTGTCCACCAGCTGAATGTGCCTAGGTTTGTTTACATGTTGCAGTCATAAAATGCATAACTCATCGATAAAACTAGGAAAATAAATAACTGGCTAAGTATTGCATTGTATTAGTTTGCCGTATATGAGATGGCTTCATTTTGTATTCTTAAGGGTGGACAGTCACCTTTTGTTCTGCTTTTCGTGGAGCTCTTAGTTTGTCATCCTCCCTTTGTTGTGTTGAAGAGAACATCGTTTTCAAATGCATCGTTGAGTATTGCATTAAGGTGATCCACTTTCCCGGTGGCACCAATGACTGGTTTACCATCATTCCCCATGTTACTAATTTGATGGGTCAGGTCATGAGTGGCACAGAAACTTTGAGCAAAATACATCTCCAGTCAACTTTAGTTTCTTCAATTATAGGGGTGTTGTCTGTGCGCTTCAGGCTATACTTCAGCTATTTTTAAAGCTGCCTTTTATAAGATCTTCAGCAACGTCTTACCTTTTCCTTATACCCTCCTTTACTACAATTGTGTGTAAATTCCAGAATGTTAACGCATACTAGTGGTATTTTAGCCAGCTGATCTACATTGATTTCTTTGTTCATTATTTATCCAGGCAGTTTCGTATAGCACCTTTAAAGTTATGAATAAGACTGCTTTTTAAAATATTGGTTGCCATATTCTCTGCATAAAACCATTTTACTCTTTGTGCTTTTCTATTTGTTGTATCAATACTCTCAAGTTTTTTTTAAATAAGGGACCATAGTGGAAGATGAGGAAAAACCTCTAATCACTTGTATTGAATCCAGGACTAGATTTATTGGATTAATAATTGTCAGGTTAATGGATTATCAGAATAGTTGTTAGTTGCAGCCCTGGTGCAGTTCATTGTCAGAGTATGATGCTTGTCTGGATGTCAACTCATCATTTTATCATCCATTAAGTGCATTGTCACCATTGAATGGCCTTTTTGACAGGCCTCTACAGTAACAATGGCCCGGGCCAGTAAAAAAGTCAAGTTGTGAATAATCAAACTAGCATGTCACTGTCCCAATCGATTGTTTACAAATGAACTGTAACCTATAAACTCGACATCCTCCAGTTCTTCAGGCACGCGCGCCAACAAACTACCTTGCAGTTCCTTTTGCGTGCTGTTAACCATTCGAATTGAGCAGGGATGTGATGCGTGGCTGTCTGGTATTCCTTTTCAATAAAACATTTAAAACCGTGAGTCACTCAGTAGAAGAAGGCAGTGAAGAGTAACTACGAGCTTGAAAATATTTACCACATTGCACAAAATAATTGACATGTTTCGACGTAGAACTGGATGCACTGTCGTCACTGTCTGAAGCTCTCAGCTAGAGTGGACAGATGTTAACTTTGAGCCCTGCTAGACTTGCATAGACACACCCCCAAAATCATGTCACACCCCTATCGGTGGTCTGGAGAATGTTGTCAGAAAAGCAGGTTGAATGCACCCCTGTTATTTTTGGATCTTATGTGGAGAACCTTTCCCCACATTTTAGTTTGTGTTTTTAGACGGGCACGTTTTGTAAGCCAATTTGTAATATTGCAGATCACCAAGGAAAGTTTAGATTCCTTTGGACTGCTGAACATCTTAATATGGAGCAAATGCATACAGCGGTGTGTGAAAGCCTTACTGCAGTCGCATCCAAACCTGTGCCAGTTACATTAACACATTACATAATCCGTTCAGCTCTGAAGCAGTGGAGTGAGTGCGTGCATGCGTGCGCGCGCGTTTGTGTGTTCGTTCCACAGGGCAGGGCCCAATGCCTGAGACGGGTTAATATCTGCACATCACAAAGCCCTCAACAGTTTCATAGGTCTTCACTGCATGATGCCCCTCATGTGACATACAGGATAGCCAGATCATTTCTTTGAGAACTCTTGAGACGGTTGCTCCTGCTACGTTTTAAGGACGTTCTACTCTCAACGTGCAATTAAATACAAAACAATAATGCCATCTGAAAAGCTTTGGCGCAGATCATGTGCTTAGTTGAAAGACGGGCCGTTGAAGGTATTGTTCTTTAGCTCCGGCCATGTTGTAGCTTAGCAGTAGGTTGGTGGTATTTTTAGCTTAAATCAGTTTTCTTTGGGAGTAACGAGCAGCATAAAACGCAATAACTTAATGTTTGTTTGTGTCAGATCAGATAACGCTCAACTGGAGCCTGTGGTGGGTGAAGAGGTTTGAATGGAAATGTCCATTCAGGGAACCTGACCGTGCAGAAATGTCCAACTCTGGTAATCGGCTCTGTTGTTGCTGCCAACTTCGAATGTCTATCAAATTTTGCCTGCATCAAGAATTGGCCTACACAACAAACTGTATTATCTGCAGCCTATTTTAGGAATATTTAAATTGCCCTGAGTTATTGTCACTAGTTCCTGATGTTGACATTTTTAAAGCTGGGAGGTTGGCTACATTATCAGGTCAATCTGATCTGAACAGATTTTCAGGAGAAACCTGAAGAGATAGAACTTCAGAAGCTTTTCATTGGCATGGGAGGTTAGGGGTGGACTTGCCGCGACTAGCTTACTTCATGAGAAGACATGATTGGGAGTAGGTCTATGTGAACAGGAACTGAACATGGGTCCGACTCTGGGTCTTTACTGGGTCCCTTATAGTAGCGCTGGCGTTGCTGCATGCAGAATGCGAATAAGTGCTGCCCTCACAGGTTCAGCTATACCTTTTTAAAATGTCTCTTATGTGCCTTATTTTATAGGCTGATACACGTTATGTACAGTTTTAATACTTAGACACTTCTCTGTTCAAAACAGCATTGAGCTTTACTGCCCTATCCTGTTTCAATGTAGTTCTAAAGGGAAAACGCAACACTTCAGCGTGTTCTTGACTCATCTTCCAGGAATATTTTATTTGGACTCATTGGAAAAGACTCAGAAACGTCTCTGTTTATGCTGGGTGTTTTTTGGCTACAGGTTTGTGTGAAAATTCTTCTTTTGAATCAGGTGCCACAGTTCTTTTTGCTTCAGGGTCTCTTGTGACATAAACCTGATGGCTTGTATTTCATTCAGAGCTGCCATGTGGACGGCAACTGCACTTAAGTGGGGCTAAACGTTCTCTATTGACTGCACTAACTCTGTTCATAATGGCAGGGCCGAGTACTTCCAGGGCCAGGGGTCTCTGACAGCTCAACAAAGGAAGTGGGGCATTCCACTGTAGGTGTCCTTTTCAACAAACCAAACAGTGCCATGTGTTGTGTATGTGAGCCGTGGCTACGTACCCTGCCCACTGCCAAACCAGTCACCTTCCCACTGTGGTTTGGGGCTTGTAGAAAGTCCACTTGATTTTCATCCTGTTTTTCGCCCCAATATGAGGATATCTCACTTGTGAATAAGTCCATTTCAGCAACTCCCGATGAACTTGGGACTGTCACTGGAGCGTGGAGAGGCAACCATATTAGATTTTTACCCCCCACCCCCCCAACTGGCCTGTCCCTCGGTGGGCATCCTGGCTTATTCCACACTCAGCATTCGGGAACAGACTGTTTTGAATTGGCCCTGAGTGACATTGAGAGCAACAGCAAGGCGACATGGGCCTAGTTTTAAGGCGGCGTGCAAAATTATGAAATTGTGGATGTTCATTATCTTCAAATGGTTAAACGCAGCAGTTTTTCCTTGATTAAAACCCTGCTGTCCGGTTACACAACTTGAGTAATCCCATATATACTTAGCTTTTTTTTGTGGGGGACACCAAATTAAATCAATTAACCCAAACCTGGCCATGCTTTTGAGTCATGAAACTCACCATTTCTATCTTTGTCAGGTGACACACGACACGCTCCCCTTCCCCTTCCCATGTTCTTTTTGTTTAGTTTCAAGAACTATAACAGAGGAACTTGTTTTCCCTGTAATAATTTAGCCGTGGCACACTAACTTTGCTAATTCAGTGTTTCAAATTGTGTGGGCCCCGGTATACTGTCTGTACGCTGAAACCAGTGTTTGAAAACCTTTCTGCAGTAACACAGTAGTGCAGTGACTCTGTGGCGTAGACAGTGACTCGTTTTAGCGTTGCATTATATTGGAAGAAATTAGGCTGTTCTTAATTATAAACTAAAGCTGATCACTTTCAAGAGTGTTAAAATCATTTGTTTCTCATGTGCTGGAAATGGTTTAAGTGTCTGCATTGGCTAACTGACTGACCTCATAACTGGGTCTTAGAGGTGGGGCATATTTTCACAAAGTGTACCAGACGTTCCAAATGGATGATTCACATTTTATACCGGCATAAGAATATTTTGTTGTTGACAATTAAGGCTTTTTAATTGACCTGCCTAAAAGCATTTATAATGCGATTTCAGTAGCATGTCTATTGAGAATACATTAAAATGCCACTTCATAATTTATAGTATTGAATCAAGTGCAATCTGGATGTTATTGCTCTGTGTGTTCTGTCTTATGAAAGGTTAATGGTTTACAGTTTTGATGTTTTCATGACCCTAAGTTGATTGCTTGTTATTTTACGGTCATAAGTGTATAGGGCTGGGCGATGTCTAGATTTACTCATCGTCCCAACCATCAGTCAACGAATTGTTTCTAGAAAATGTGATTGTCTTCTAATAAACCCTTTACAGTTTGTGCCGATACCAAAGTACCAATTTTTTTTATGATGATTTTGTAAAGAACATAAGAACTTCTGCAGTGACATGCATTTTGATTCCTTTCATTGTGCTTTTACTAGATTGGCGCCCATTCCCTTGATTGGAGATGATTTCAAAAGACACCTGGCTAAATATGGTGCAAAGTTTCAGCGGAGGTGGAAGAACCTGCCTGATAGTGCTGTAGAGATGGTAGTCCATCAGTCAGGCTTTTATGGTAGAGTGGCAAATTGGTAGCCGCTTGAGAGTAAAAAGGCTTATAACTCAAGCCTGAAGTGATTTCTGTGTGTGAATTAGGAGGCTCTCTGCTTATAGACATGAAAATATTAGGCCGGAATGTGCAATATTATGTTTGGTGAAAACAAGGTACTGCTGGAACTTGGCTACTTTCATCCCGACTGCAAATTATTGTAGTAGGAGCGTCCTGCTATGGGGCTGTTTCTTGGTGGCGGAGTCTCAGACTTGTCAGGATGGGGGGAATGATGAACTAAGCAAAATGCAGAAAGCCAGCGTGTGGTTCAGAGTTCCCATTTTTATGGTCTTGTCTGGTTTGTGGTATAACTATAACCGAAACGAGGGCTTTGTGTATTTGTGTCAAGCTATTGGTGTGGTGCCGGTATATGGGCAGCTTGCTACATAGATGGATGTATAGCATAATTATCATGGAGAAATATAGCAACAACTTGCTTCAAAACTGCCTATTTTTTTTGATTTTCTCCAGAGTTTATCAAAAATGTTTAGAAGTAATTCTACACAATGGCTAGGCTAAAATAAACAAAACCAAATCATTAGGAAAAAAACTGAATTTGGGAAGTACTCTAATTTCAAATAGCATTTTTCCTCCATTTTTGTGGGTGGAAATCTTGTATTGTGGAAATCTTAAACAGATTTCAAACCCCGTTTCCAATTATCCAATATGATTAATATGTACCTCTGAATCATCTTCACAACTGGTTTAAGTCTGTTATCTGATGATGTGACAACTAATATTAGGAAAGCTTGCAGAATGTAGACATTCTACCTATTTCTAATTGGCAGGTCTTACAATGTCTGGCAGCATGCCAATGTTTTCATTGAGGTGTTTGCAAAAAACCTATAATCATGTTCAGGAAGTCCTTGTGGCGGTGTTCTTCACCCCTTTGAAAATGTAGTCCAATCTGCTGATCAGGACACGTCTAAATGGCTTCCTTGCACATTATCTGTGTTAGTCAGATGTCTTAAAGCAGACACATTCCATGTCTTACTGCTTAAAATTACCTCAGGAATTGAACAGTTTTCTCCCCCCTCATGTTACCCCCAATAAAACCAACAGTCATCTAAGAAAAATGTAGGCATAGTGCTTGATACAGTTTGCTTACATATTTGTTTTTGTTAATGGACCAAGTCATTTTATCGAAACCTACCCTCTCGTGCGTAGCTTGACGGAAGTGTCGCAGTTGCATTTTTCTGCACACTGTGCTCTGCGTGTCGTGACTCACGTCCGGACGCTTACAATGCTTACGTGGGTTAACCAGTCAAAGTGTCATACCCCAGCTTGTTGACATTCCTCGAAGGGAAGCTCAAGTCAGACCTAGTTGCATGGACTGGCCGCTTACCAGTACTACAAGCTTCCTTCCAAAAACGACGGTCTGCACCAAACTGTGATTCTTGCTTCATTGCAGCCAACATTTATTTTGTAGTTCAGATTGTCATTATAGGCTACATGATGCGATAAGCCAACAAATGATATCACACGCTGTCACTAGTCTATCCGTTCTGGTACAATTCCCAGCCAACCACCCTGTATTCATTATTTTCTTTTGAAACGTGTTGCTTAAACAGTTTATAGTACAGTAATAATATTTTCATTCATACCCAGCATATGTTTGTCAAGGCACTGGGGTTGTGGGTGTAACTATATTCATGGGGACCATATGTCTCCATGAGTATAGTAAAACCTGAAATGATTGGACTCATGGGGACCTTTTGCTCGTCTCCATGGGGCAAAAGCCAATTTCTGGCTCAGGGTGAACGGGCAAATTTACAATTCATATTAGAGTTAGAATTGGGGTTTCATGTAGTTCCAGGCAATGTTGGTTAAGGTTAGGCATAAATGTTCATTGAGGGTAGGTGTAAGATTAGGGCAAGGGAGCATGCACTGTTTCTTTTCTGGTCAACATGATGTTAGGTGTGTGCTTTTGAAAAGCAACGGCTAAGTTCCGTATAAAGCTGTAATAATGCACCATTTATACCCCAACTTTATTACTAGTCATTAAACAAGTGTTTTGTTAGCTATATTACTAGCTACGTCTATACTTGGTTAGCCATGGCTATATGTTTGTCAAAGTAATGAGGCTCTAAATGTAATGTTTTTCTCATTCTTGCATAGCTGACTAGCTAGGTAAGTTAATATTTAGTTAATTGTTTGAATGATGGTTTAAGTGCATTATGCCATTATGTATAATACAAGATTGTATAGTAATGCATGCTTTTAGCAAGCCAACTAAACCGTACAGAAACACTCCCACAGTTCCTGACTGAACGGGATATTAACGACAACCACATTTCTGATGCTTGACTGCTAGGGACCGAAGTATTTGAGACCAGCGTCACTGCAGGTTGAAACTGGTTCACCTGGGCTTGTAGGTAGAATTCCTGAGCAGGACTGTAAATCCAACCCTGCTGTTGCCACGTATGTGCTCAGACAGACGTGAATGTCAGGCAGTCTGTAGACAGTCTTGACCGTTCATGCCCTTTGCCGTCTAGGAGATGGCGAAGACCTGTGCAGGCCATGATCAAAGCAAGACAGAGAAGCAGAGGGATTGGCAAGTAATGGAAGGGGAAATGAGGGTTGATTTGAAACCAGAAGCTGCCCATACCACCCTCTCCCACATGCCGTTTGATTACACTACCGTTTTCCTGTGCATGCAGACTATTTGGGCAGTTCTTCACCCAGACGAGAAGCTGTAGCTCTCGCTGTGTTGTCAGGGCTCCTCGGTTCAATGAGAAATAGTCGTGTTGCATAGTTACCTGTTGACACATCTGTGTAAGGTAAACTGGGATGGGAACCTGCCAAGAGCTTTGAAACGAATGTCTTCCTCCTCACTAATACTCTCTGTTCCACCTGATGTGCACCAACGCTTGGGCTTTAACATGGCCATGTAGCTGTTGGAAAAGGGTTGTGGAATGACTTGAGCAGTTTTCTTCCTCCTGTGGCAAACAATCCTCTAGATTGGTCTTTGAGCCATCCCTGCCGCCGTCACATGCCTCCCATTGAATGTGTAGGATGTTTCTAAACCTCAAGCGCCTGGGTGCTGCAGATCGACTTCATTGTCACATGCAGGGCAGTTAACTGTCGGAGGGAGAGGTTACACGGGTCCGTTATGAGATAACAGACAATCTTAGCTCATGAATTGTTTAAATATGTGATCAAGTATTACTAGGTACATTTCTTTCTTAAATATTAATATGAACGGCACTGGATTTTCAACCCATGGGAATAAAGGTTTCCAAAAATGACCCATACCTATTTTATGGCTTGAACGTATTTGAGGCATTAAAACAATGTCCAAATGCTGTATTTTTGTGTGGTACTTGATCATTTGTTTCTGCTGCTATCATTTCTGCAGTGCGCTCGCCCATTGCAAAATAATTGCATCCAAGCGCAAATGATTATATTTGGAGGTAAAACAATTTAACAAATTGTTATTCACATTAATTTGATTTGCTCTGTAAATATGTAATCTGTTGACGAACACTCTTCTGCATGTATCCGGGTATTTCATTTTTCAAAGTTAAGCTGCCTGCCTGCGTACAGCTGCAGTCTTCAGCTGGACAGGAGACCTGCCGTGGGAAATGCTTACAGTTCTGTGGCAGAAGGCAACATTTATTATTTCTTGCCAGATGTTTTATACACAACCTTTATAGAATGAATTATGGCCTACTTAAGTTATTTACTTCCATGTTACTTTCATAGGCATACAGTGTATCTGAAGGACTGTAGAACTTTGATAGTTAATTCGGAACTCCCATTAGGCATATGTATATTAATTTGGTGGGTGATCATGAAACAAGCAAAAGCATGCCACGCCACTCCTGTGGTATAGTGCTGCTTGGTGCTCTCTGCTGTTTTTGCAATCAAAATATTTCTCTAGTATTAGGTTTTACTTCCACTTGTTTTGAACACGTAGGCTATGATAGGGAATATGCTGTTTTGGATGCGCTGTATGCTGGTGTGTGTTGAGACTACTGTGGTGGGAGTGAAGTTCAAATTAATAAAAAAAAAAAAATGCATTTGACATTGTAAATTGGTATTGCGCCCCCCCCCCCCACTTACTGGTAATTCAACAGAGCGATGCAAAGTATTTGCGCTTGTATGTCATAGAGGACAACATTTTGTTTGACCAAAAAACCACTCCTATGACATCATCCATAGCTACTCATTGTTCCAGAGGAAACCCTGTAGCTCTGTGCACAACAAACAATTTTTCTACCTTTGTACTTGTAAGGCAAATCAGTAGCTCTTCCTCTGAGCATGTGATTGATCTAATTTTGTGCTGGGCCTTGAACTGCCAGTAAATTGGCTGCATTCAGGAACTTTTAATTACAGGCTTTGGTGTATGTCTGATTGTGAAGGGAAATTATCAAAATGGTTTGCAAATCTTTCCTGTTTCATTTCCACATATTATATATGTATGCTAGATTGACATATTTTATAAAGCGTGATTACTGTCCAGTCTGTCAATCTACTTAATAGTCTGTCCCAGATGTTCTTAGCCTGGTGAAATGAATTATTAAATTAACCCAAAATGGGCCTCCCGCTGTATGTCACATGATGCGCCTGTGTTGAGAAAGGAGCCGGCTGTTAGGAACAACGCTTGCGAAGTCGTGTCGCTTCTTCAGCCCATATCTGTGACCGCTTACAAGCATTGAGACGCTAACATAAAGTTCTTGCTGTAGCAATGGTTTGATCAAATTAAGTGTCCCCCGTTAACAATAGTGATTCATCTGAGCTTTCCCACGCAATTGACATTTTATGTGGCACGGGGAAAATGTTGTGTGCTGTAGGAAATCCTGACATCCCGTCACCTTTGGAGCGTTTGTCTCTGTTCAAGACTAATGTTTATTTTCATTGGCATATTAAAGGTGCGACCTGGCGTTGTTCATTTCAGAGGGCAGAAAGGCTTAAGGGAATGCTGATTCTCTTTAATGGGGAGGGGGTGGATGGGGGGGTGGGGCTGAGAGGGGGATGGGATGGGGTGGGTGTTGGAGAGATTTTTCAGGCAGAGGAACAGGAAGTGTCTGTTTATTTTTCTCATTTCCTCACTGAGGCTCCACAAGTGAGCTCTGCTTCATCTACTAACTCCCTCTGCCTACTCTTATTACCGTAACCTTCCCACTGCCCTAGAGCGCATTCTGCTCCACAACCAACGCAACACCCGCACCTAGCACTGGAGAGACCGCTGTCCTGACTCTGAACCGGTAGCTCATTGTGCTGCTTCTCCTTTTGTGGAAACAACACTGTGATGGTGGTCTGTGTCTTGAGTTCTTCTCTTGCACAATTGCGTCCCTCTGCTCGTATCAGGGACACCCGGTTGTGTCTCTTGCGGGGCCTTAACAGTGTGACGTGCGCTTGCATGCCGTTCCTGTTTGCGACGCTGTGTGTTCCAATTCAGTGTGGATTATGGTTTTGATGGTGGTGCAGGGTTGGGGCTGACATCCCTGTTTTGCAGCCATAATGGCTATGGATCGGTAGGATACCAAGCGGGTAAACGCACCCTGTCCAGTCATGGCTTGGCCTGCGGTGTGACTTGACCATGGACATCAGGCTTCATCAGAGTTCTGTCTAGAACTGCTCCATGTGAGCGTGTGCACAAAGATGACTTTTTTTTTTTTTTTTTTTTTTTTTTTTTTTTTACCAGGAGGATGTTGTTTTTGTTGGGCACACGCAACATACTCTACTATGCGTGTGTGTCAGCTACACTCACCATTTAGGAGACATGCAATGACTGATCGTCGTTTCCTTTTTATTTTGTTTTTTATTGCTTGTGATGCAAATGTAGAAAAGCTTATCAAATGTCCTCACAGAGTTTGTTGGAATTTCCTGTCTGAGATGGTGAAAGTGTTTTGTGTTCCTGTAGACATGAAATCGACCAGTGATGACTTGCTAACCAACATAATGTTACGTGGGAGGGATTGTGCCGCGCTCATGTCTCTCCCTCACCCCCATTCTGCCTGTTTGCACACCCCACCCCCAAGGACCCCTGACATTTACAGCTCATGGAAACAGACATGACTCTGCCG
This sequence comes from Esox niger, assembly GCA_016801105.1. NCBI lineage: Eukaryota > Metazoa > Chordata > Actinopteri > Esociformes > Esocidae > Esox > Esox niger. Next base: position 35,477 of record JACXGJ010002956.1, read on the forward strand.
GGCTATTGTTTTGGCTGCCGAGCAGAGGGTAAGCTGAAGTGAAATGTACAGTTACTATCTCATTGCCCCCCCCACTCCCCTCTGCTAACATCCTGGCCTTTTTCCATGGGAATCCCAGAGCCATATATGGTTGTCCGCGGCAGCAGCAGTAGTTGAGGTGGAGTTCTGTCAGTGCACCCGGGTTACCGGCTCATCTAGTGGAGGAACCCAGCTGGCCGCCCCGCAGTGCTTCCACAACCCTGTCTCTGGCCTCTGCTGTAGCTTTGGCAGTAGATTTGTCCTTTCGCTCGCTTGCTCGCTTGCGCACTCACTCACTCACTGAAATGTTCTTGCTTTTTCTTTATTCTTCTTTCACTCAAAAGCGCACACCCACACGCGCGCGCACCATGCACGCAGGCTGTATGAAGGAATTCCTTTTGTGGAAGTGGCTGTGCGCCTCTGAGCCGGTTACATAGCCCAGGAGGCGTGGCCAGAGCGCCAAACCTGGAAACCCTGAGCCCCGGAGTATTACTTATCTGGGAATTTCTCCGCTGGTATGCTAGACCATGGCTCGGCTGGAGTTTCGCTAGGCTGCGGAAAGGAAGCAAGTTAGCGGGGGAGGGAGAAGTAGAGAGAAAGAGGACACTTTTGGTCTCCAGGAGAAGGTGCTTTGCCTGCATACTGTTGCTTTATAAGGGAGTAAACTGGGCTTTCCTAAAACAAAACAAGGATCCTGTTTTTGAGCTCCACTGTAGGAGCTATATCTCTTATTACATTATTAGCAAACTCAAAGCCAGCATGTTGCACGTGATCCATTTAAGCCCATGATAATATATTTTCTTTTGACAGCTACTCAAATGTTGCATCACTTTCCACTCCCCTCAGAAATGTGATTACCAGGTTTGTTTTCAATAAAGCCAACGACCAAATGCTTAGCAGAACTCGTGAGGAGGTTATAACGGAATTAGATGAAATCATAGTGAAAGTAGACAAATGTTTTAATGAAGTTATACTTATGGTTTGGTGATGATATTGTGACAGATAATGTTATCATTTGGTTTCTGTAATGTCATATTTTCAGTGCTCAGAGTGCTTGATTCTTTGATCCCACCCAAAGCCCTGATCAAAATCACAGGGGGAATGACTCAGGCCCCTCTCTGGTTATGGCTTTGAACAGCTGCTCAGTAACCACACTGCTCTCCACTTATGGGATCCAGTGTTTCGGTTTATTATAGTTGTAGGTTGGTAATCCGTTCTGAAGTGAACCCTGACCCGGTTCCTGTGACAAGTCTCTAAAAGCAGCACTGTCTGTGCGCTGCACCCTCATAACAATCGCACTGATGAGGAACCCTGAAATAGACCCGACACCCCGGGTCCAGAAATGATCCTGGTCAAGTCATGCTCTCGGGAATCATCCAGGATCCAAGCCACAGCTACTACTGGTTGCAACGATCAGTTGGCGATCCCATCCTTGAGTTGAGCTCAACTCCAGACCTCCCGCGGGGTGTGGTATTCCTGCCTGGTACCTGCTGGGCCCAATCCCGCTGGCATCCTGGCTCGGTCAAACCACCAGAACTGTGGTTTGCTGTCAGATAGCCCTGTCAGAGCAACTGAGGGAGGGATGGGTCCTCCGGTCTGCTTTCCTTGATGTATGAAGTTTACTGAGTGCTTTGCACGATGGCACAGGAGATAGGAATGCAAACACAAGAGCGCTCGCCTATTTGGTGCCACCAGGAAATCTGTTAGTCTGGTGCCCTGAGATGCTTTTATTGTGAAAGCACAAAGGAACAAAGATGGATTGTGATCATATGGAATTTGCTAATATCATATTTTATAATGCAATGTCTTTCATGCCTTACCCAGTGAATAACAATATGAATGCTATGACCTTTTATACATGGATCAGACACTTTGTAGCAATGTTGTCAGTTGTTTATTTCTCAGAAATCACTCTAAAGGGTGGCCATCCTGACTTTGTTTCTTATTGTAGAGTAGAGCTTGGTTTCATATGCCACCATTCTAAGGTGTCAGTGTAGCTGCAGAACCTTCTAACCGTTGGTTATGTCCTGTAAGACCCTGAAGACTGGCACCCTGTTGAGAGGTCTAGCAGCAGAGAAGAACAGTGTTTCTACCCTTTGACCATAATGGGTAATGAACAGCAGTAGTGTGACCGAAAAACGCAGAAAATCAGAAAATGGCAAGATGACTTTTCCCCCGTTCTTCAGATTAGCTTTTGATCTTGTCCCTGCAAGGTCTGCATCATGTACTGCCCCCTGGAGCTCTGAGCTACCCCAGTGTGATTTAAATGAAGTCTTTTCTCTATTTATTTATGTTTTTCTTTTTTTCCCTAAGACCCGACAAGGCTGATCTCTTCTCGTCTTTTCAGCTTGGTTGCTGAGGCAACGGCCCATGCTCTCCGGGTGTGGAGGGAGGGCATCATGAGTTCATTTTTGGTCTTACTTTGTGAGCGGCTTTGTCCATCTCCACCTGCTAGCTGAAGCTCTAGAATTCCTACATATTATTTTAGGATTAGGCTGGCACATATGATGGACACTATTGTTTCTGTTCTAATCTTTTCCATATTTGTCCCTCCTGCTCCTCCTGGGTTTGTTAAGTTCATCTATAGATAGTACCCTGTAATCAGCCTCATTTGAGTGCGCTAAACTCAAATGAATGTGAGGTACAAAGGGCAATGCTTTACTTGCCTCGCTGGGTGTTTAGAGAAAGTAGCGACAGGCGTAGTCACTTCTGTTAGCCTACGTTTTGAACCAAGCTGGTGTAGAATCAACATCAAAGCAGTGAACCAGCAGGCCAGGTTGGTTCCGTCATCTGAAACCTATAAACCTTTTACCGGTTAGTTCCCCCCATTGTCTTCCAAACGTCTTCTCTGTTCAACCACAACTGAGAAGGTCTTTTTAGCTGATTGAGGCTCTGATATGACGTGGGCAGCTAGCTAGCTAGCTAGCAGGGCCATGGCTGGGAGGCATTTGCACTTCATTCGGTTGTGGTTTACAGTGTTAGTCATGTGTGTTTATGAGGTTCAGGTTTCATTGGGGTGCTCCGGCTCTGTCCTGACCACGGCGGACTGGAGGCTCTACCTCCCACCGGTGATGTTTTGTGAAGTGGCTCTCAGAGCCTCAGTCACTTCCTGGCACTGGGCTAATGACGTTTCACTGACGTTCATTTTGTGTTCCGACCAGGGGAATTGAGAGCTGCGTGTACAAACCCAGTAAACACACTGGATAGAGATACTTGATAGAACAGTCCAGTGCTGTAATGGGCTCTGTCCAGTAAAATTAGGCACCTAGTGTTTTATCACTTTGCAGCACTGAGATGTGGTCTTAACTATTGAAACATTAAGGAAATAACCACATTAGTTTTGGGTGTTTTGTCCAACCACAAAAACACAACCTGGATTTCTAGCAATGGAGCAACCTCTATCACGCTTGCCACCTTCTGCTTATTTATTCAGATGTGCTTATTGGCAGTAAATGTTAAACTTTCATAGCAGTGCAAAGATGATGATAATATTGCAGCTGTAAAGAATAACTCACGTCTGGATTTCAGATTAATTAAAGTAACTTAAGTCACTAATGCAGAAAAGGGTAAATAGAGTTTGACTGGAAAGAGTAGTTGTTTTCTATGGGAGAGGTATGTCCTATGCAGGTTTATTTAACTGACGCTTGCCCGTTAGTGTGTACTTCCCAGAACAACTGTTTTCGTCTCCAGGAGTAAGGCTTTCCCAGAAAGCCACCTAGCCCTCTGCATCTCTTATGCCGTTCTTCGCTGGCTAGCGTTAGAGGATGCTATTCTAGGCTGAATATGGTCCTGCTCCAGTGCTGTGTTATCTGTCTGCGATTATCACCCTCACCCCTTCTCTGGTCCTGCAGTCACAACCCTGCTAAGAGCTTATGAAAGTCACGTTCAGCTATATAGGGTCTCTGACTGGGCCACAGAGGGGATTTGCTAGACTTGTTTACAGGCCCCGGCTTTAGAGTTCACGCCTGGGTTTGTGTTTTCTGTAACTTTTCTAGAAACATGCTGGGAGAGATGGAGAAGTAGCTCATGTATTAATTGCGCTAACGGGTTCTGTCGATAACATTGCTCTCTGGGGTCGAGAAACATTTGATTTTTAAATGGTGAGCAATAAGTCATATAGTGAAATGTTATTGGGATGCTATATTCATGTTTTTGTAAGGTGTAAGGCAGTATTGCCAAATGTTTAGCATTTTTTATGTATGATTTTTGTTATTCCCTTTGTGCTGTTTTTTTTTTTTTTTTTTTTAAGCCTCCTTACCTGTGTGATGACAAGGCCTGCTCTTCAGCTTGAACACTTGCCAGACAGGTTTACATGGCAACGTTACTATGGCGCAGTACCTGTCAGGGGTCAGTAAAAATGTTTAAACGCATTCTTGGTGCAGCTTCCATTACATTCTTCAGTGGGTCCTAAATTGGTAAAGGAATGTGCCGCTTCCACTACTCTTTTCTTAAACAGTGCTAGTTTCACTTCTCTGTCAGTGTCTTGTTTTTTTTAAGGCTGCTGACAGTTGCCAGTGTGTGGCTGTGGTAGCGGGACAGTCAGGTATGCAGTTTATTTCCTCACAACCCTTAAGCTCTGCCAAAGGGTCCACTTTTTCCATCCCTCGCCCTTGTCATGTCCCTCAGGCTGCTACACTGCTTGTCTTTATCTGAGCCATGTATTTAGTCCCTGTGCCTGGGAGCTACCGTCTTGCAAGGTCTATCGCCTAACATGATCTAGCACACTCAATTCTGATAATTAGCTGTATGTAAAGCTAAATCAGGTTTTTCACAACTGGATATGGATCGGACCTACCTGGTAGCTCTCTGAGAACAGGGTTGGGCTGCCCTGATTTAGACAATTGGGCCATTGAACTTTCTACCTTATGATGAATTTGATACTACAATATTTTATGGCAGCCATGTTAGGTCCATGATCTTAAGGCAGATCTTGTCACTCTTAGTCAAAAGATGTTTTGTTGAATGAAATGTAGTTTGCAGATACTGCACAGTGATGATACAGGCTGTGCAGTTAGTATTACCGGTACAATAGGCATTGTCTTAATCTGCTTAGTCTTCCAAACAAAACCTTCCCTAAAAGTCTCATGGACACTTCAGAACCAATGGCTACATTGTAATTTTGTGGAGTGATAGCTGAACATTTAACGCAATTCAGTTGTCTGGATGCGCCACTGACTGGGGAAAACAAGGCCGTGACATTCAAACTTGTTCATTTTTAAATGTGTTTTGGGATGAAGACTTTGTCACCCAGGTGTGTTTTTTTAGTAGAGCTCGTGTTGGGTTCGTAGTGGTGTCCATGGGTCCATGTTGACAGCAATATGGATTGTGCTGAAAAATTCATGTCAAAGGGCATACATACAAAAAATACTATAGTAGATGATCTTATGGCGTTCTCTTACCATTTGGTTAGCTGGTTAGTTTCTGTTTAAAGTCCTGTGAAAAAGTGCATATTTTAATTAATTTTTATTAATTTGGACGCATGGATATCTGAGCATAATTCCAGACATTTCCTTAATGCTGGAAAAACAAATGATTAGAAAATCATTAAACAGTTCCTTGGGAGAGTCCAGTCTTTTCATACAGATGAAAATATTTGTCTGGTTTGGTCATAACCATAAGCGTGAGTCGTAACATCGTGCCGAGATCAAACAACCTGTCTGAAGCCAACAGGGAATATTAATGATGCTTATGGTTCTGGAAAGGGTTAAACGGTTTCCAAATGTTTTGAACTACTTAATTTCAGAGTTTGAAAGATTATCTTGAGATTGGGAAAATTCTTGACCACTGGCAATCTACATAGGATGTACTATCGCACCAAGATTTGGTCAAAAGGTATTAATGGTAGTCTCTAAGAACGCCAGGGTTAGAGTAATGGCCTCTTTAGCCACAATACATGTTGGAGAACATGAGTCAACTGTCAGCTGACAGCACAAACGTGTCCTACATGGTTCAGGAAGAAAATCCCTACTTCAAAAAGAATATCAAGACTTGACTGACATTTGCCAGCAAATAACTGGATAAAGACTAAAACTACTGGAACAATGTGCTCAGGTCAGATGAGTCATAGGTGAAGTGGTTTGGTTGCAATGCCAGAAGCCATGTTGAGCAGAACTTTGCCTTTGAACAGAATTATACCATCCGTAAAACATGGAGGCGGTGGCATTATGATTTGGGTCAGTTTTTGTGCCTTACGGCTTGGCCAACTTGCCATCATTAAGTCAACCAATAATTCCTTAATGTAATTGAAAATTATTGGAGAGGCCAATAATGAACCTAACATACCCAAAAGCAAATGGAGGAGTTTGGAATGACTGGGTCAAAGCCATGGTCTCAATCCTGTCAATGCTGTGATGATACTTGAAGATTCTAGGAAATTGCATTTCTGTTGATTTTTGGCAAATGAATAATAGCAAAAGTATGTCCCATATAGCACCGTACGGGCGTGGCCTTGTTTCATTTGCAAAATGCTTGCTGTTTGGTTACTGATGCTTGGTGTCAATTGTATTAAGGTTTTTAAATCATGGTTTGTTCTCTGTAGACTGGTCCCATGTATTTTGTAATAATATTGTGTCTGTTATTTGTGTTACCAGCCACATGACTAGTTGAGGCACTAAGCTATTCAACTTAAAGTAACTTGGCTTATCTTTCACCCCCTCTTCCAATTGCACAACAAAATACACCTGGATTTATTACTGCAAGTGTGTTAAAACCATAAGTCTACTTAACTTTTAGGACCACGTCCTGTACAAAAAATTAAACTTGCAGGCGACCTCATCAAGAACAACAAGATCATCAAGTAGCTATTTTATCCAGAATAAAAATCTAATGAGTGAACAGATTTATTTTTCTCAGTGCCAATGTGTGCTTCTCACTGAACGTGGTTCTGACAATTAATGGAAACTTGCTCGCATCCCTTTGATCATTTACAGATTCATTTCGTTGTCACCCAAGCGACGCTAACAATGGGTAACCGTTGTACAGGTTCTCCATATATCTACTTCAAATTCAAAGCGCCCACAACCCTAGCGTTGCATATCACACCTTACCAACTGAGCTGCACATCACCACCCAAGGGTTGAAAAACGACGTGGTAGCAAACCAGAATCAAAATAATTATCTGTTAACTGCTAAATATTTTGCTTGCTTTCACTTCCACTTTAAGCAAAGTGGGGAATGTCTAAATAACAATATGCAATTATTGATGCTTTACTCCACTGTAGCTGTGGTGTATGAGTTAATGGATCTCTGAGCTGTGTTGGAAATTAGTGGGTTATATGTTGACCTCCAGCTAAATGATCCATGATATAGGCTAGTTCTTGTATGTGTTTCACACTGTTATTGTGAAAGCATCAGGCTTATATGACTGTATAAAGTTTCGTTTTGGTCTCTATTGTCCAATGTACTATTTCAGATCTCTAGAGGTTTTTTTCATGAACTTAAACCTGTCTGGATTGCAGTGGATTGCATCTAGTGGTAAACCCTTTGAGGTTATACTTGCGTAGTCTGTTCATGGCATTCCTGGAGTTTTCTTTTTCTGTTAAATGTTTCTGACTGTTGAAAAGTTAATTTCTGAAAGCATTTTGTTCGGTCATCCACTTCTGTGGTCTACCAGGGCGTTTGCTGTTGCTGAGCTCACCGGCTTCTTAGCAATGTACCGTGGTTAGACTATGTCTGATCAATTAATGATCTTTCAACATTTTGAGGGCCATTTTTTTTCTGGAATTGTATACTTAGTTGCAGCAACAGACTCCATATGCTACACCTAGAATCACCTCTTGACCTTTATGGAGCGTTTACATTAATGATGCAGTGACACTCACCTGATCCAGAAACAACTGATCAGCTGATTGTCTAATTACCTTGGCTCCACTAATATTTTATTTTGGGACTAGGTAGAAAACGGTCTTTAATTCCTACATATTTCAGGGTTTATGGATGTTAAAACCCCAGTCTGCCCTTTAACTTCCTACTCATTGTTTTACTTCAAATCCAGTGGCTGGAATATTGAGCTGAAACGACAAATCACCAGCCTATATTAATGAGCGGTAGTGTTTGGAAGTCCCTCCTTTACCTGATAAGAACCATTTCTAAATGTTATGAAACCATATATAGCCAAGTCAGACTTCTGTGACTACATTGTGTTAAAATAAGTAAATCATGAAGCATTCAACAAAAAACACTTATTCTATCTTTTGGACCAGTAGTCATTGGTGTCCAGTCCAGCACAGTCTGTTCCCTTTGAGCTCTAAATCATTGCAACCTTCTGACATTAAAACCATATTAAAACATTTTAATGTCCCATCTCTAAATGCATACATTCTGCGGGCAGCAACTCTGGCACATGTCAGCTAAACACAATTACAGCCATTAGGACATGGCAGTTGTTAGGCTGTACTGCCCAGTGGACCGGCCCTGTAGACAGAATAATCCAGACAAGACTCTAGTCAGAAGGAAGGAGCTTGCGGTTTGTTAGTCTTAATGGGTATGGTTGAAATCAGAGAGACAAAGCTGAGAGCCGGAAAGAAGGGAAATGGACAGTTGTAGACAATTAAACAAGCCTAAATCGATACTGTCATAGTTTCGTATTACATCCGTTATTTGCAGGTATTTTGCGGTATTGTGGGACTTGGTGATGGGTTTTTGCCTTTAGCACGCACTGTTATCGCATGTGACTGTGACAGGGACAGACCTAGAATCATCTTGTCACTCAGCTGGAGTCTGGTCGGGAGCAGCTGTGGGACTGACACACACACACACACACACACACACACACACACACACACACACACACACACACACACACACACACCAAGCCCCAGATAAGAGCAGCGAGGCCCATGCAGGCTCCTCTCCAGCCCTGGCCATGTACGGCACGTTAAACAGCCCAAATTTGGACAAGGATTCCAGCCAGATAGTCGTGTGCCCCAAACGTGAGGCCGGTGTGTGCATGTTTCTTTCAGTGCTTTGGATGTCATAGCAACCTGCAGGGTGATTGGGCGTCTTTTTAAAGGCAGCCTTTTGAAGTAAGTGAATAGCCTGGCAATCTTACTTGTCATGAGAATAAGGTTATGGGCACTAAGTGAAACACAAACTCAAAAATTGTAACTTGTGGGAGTTGGTTATGTTTCTGAACTGTGCACATGTAGATGTTTTGAAGTATCAGTGCTTAGTCCCTATTTTTCCTTTCAGGTTGTGCTCCTTGCCTCAAGTCCTGGCATGCTTATAGGAAGACTAGGCAATCTCCTTTTGGCATTTTGGACTTACCGGTTCCTTGTATGCAAAAGATTAGCTTATTCCTGGGGACTAGGTACTGATTTGACAGTATAATGGCCAGTATGTTTTGGGTAGCTCTAGACTTTTTATTTTTTTGTCCCAACACATTTTATCTGACTTGAAATGTTGGTCATGTTTTTGAGCTGCACTTAAATCCATGGATTCTGCCATTTGAATGGACCAGTCTGAAAAGCCAAAGCATTTGTGATCTGTCATAAGAAGTGCAGTGCTTGCCACGATGGCCCCTTATTCTCTGTCCATTCTGACCTCACCGTCCCGGTCTACACACGGCTTCGTGACTCTCTCCTAGCACACTGAAATATACGGTTCTCGAGTAAAGGCTTTTTTGGTAGTCATTCCTTTCGTCTGATAGTCACACTGACGTATTCTAGTAGAATTTGTCTGTAGGTTTTAAAATTGAATCTATTTTGTCTGCTTTTCCCCAGGCATGCATAGATGACAACGTGGACATGGTGACATTCCTGGTGGAACATGGGGCTGCCATCAACCAGCCTGACAATGAGGGCTGGATCCCCCTCCATGCCGCAGCCTCCTGTGGATACATGGACATAGCAGAGTAAGTACCGCCAAAGATGGTGAATAAATGAAGATGAACGACTCCAGCCCTTTGCCCTTGTACAAACGCGCCAGGAGTGGGCATTCCCTCTCTCACGTGAACATGCTTTCCCACATGAGCTCATTGTTCCTCTGTAATGTTTGGCGTGCTGATGTTAGAGGGAGCAGCCGGCCCTGGTCTATCACCCCTCCCAGCTCGCCCCATCCTGGACTGCTCCTGCCAGTTAATGTATCAGTCTGGGGCAAGCCCTCCACAGGGTGGCTGGTCTAGGCCAAGAGTTCCCAACCTATGGTGCATGCCCTCAATGGGAAGTGCCTGAGATTCCTGGGGGGGTGCCTTGGGCCTTAAGTGATTTTGTTTAAACAAGTCACAATTTTGACTGTACTGTCTATTGAGATTGTCTTTTATGTAGTTCAAACTGGGTGTTGTGACTTTTGTGCATTTATTATGTTAATGTTAATTAATATGATGCTTGCTGTTATGAAGACCTCACTCATAATTCCAGTTTTAAGGACACATGCCTAATCTGCTCCTACCTTCTGGAGTTCAGCTGATTTACAGCAGCACCAGTTTGCATCCAAGCCTACTTTCCACCTCTGATAGTGCATTTGCTATATTTACTTACAAAAAGCTGGTGAACACCGATTGGGCGCCACTTGGCGGTGTCGGATTCACGATACATACTGTCCGTGAGATTATCAATTGGATTTAGATCTGGAGAACGTGTGGGCCAGTCAATGCCATCCAGGAACTGCCTACACACTCTGGCCACATGAGGCCAGGCATTGTCCTGCACCAGAAAGACCCCAAGGCCCACTGCACCAGTCTGAGGATTTCATCCCGGTACCAAACCGCAGTCAGGGTACCATTGGCAGGCATGGCCTCCAAGGATACGCCTCCCCTGTCCCTGTTGTCACCTTCATTTGCACCAAATCAGCTGACATTGATTCACAATCGCTTATGCTTCCTAACTTGGCAGAAAACTATGCGTTTCTATGAGTAATTTCGGCTACTCACTTTAATAAGTAATAAGATTAAGACTCTTGGTTCCTACATTTCATCATGCCCGAATTGCCGTTCAGCATTGTTGCTACATTGTTAGCTATCGAATACATTTGGCTTCTTATTAGCTGTTTTTTCAAGAGCACTAGTGGTTGTGCTTAATATCTGAGAATAATTTGTTCTGCAATCTGCTGAAAAGCTAATCATTTTTAGAGAACATGCATTTTGTAATATTCTGGTTATTTACTATCACATGGGTCTTTTCGTAGATGGCTAAGTGCAAAATATGCATTGTTAATCAATTTGCCATATTTAGCCAAGATACTTTTAGTTTGCAATCTCAGGGCTTGCGAAAGATTACTTGGTCAAAAATTGTTAGGCATATGTTAGGTTTTGTTAGGTATTGTTCTTTTTTGTAATAACGGTGATGCTGCCGGGCCCCTTGTCCTTACTGTCATGGCCTGGGTCCAACTTACGAAGTGGATGCTTAGAGAAATTGGTTGGTCTCCAGGGTCCCAAACCTGGAGGGGCCACCGGTTCCCCTACTCAGCCTTTAGTCACCTCTGACCCCTTCCATACTAGATGCTTGATTGATTGCCCTCTTTTCCACCATGGAATTGGTATAACTCAATTTTCTATTGGTGCTTTCACCTTGAGTAAACAATTTTCTGCATGCAGGCTGATGGGCCAGTCAATCAGTGGTCAGTTTTTTTTGTTTCTTTTGCTTTGCTTAGTTTTATGAGGTTTACAGCCAGTTGAACAGGTGTAATTGGTAATTGCACCTTTTTTATTGATTTGCATAACATTTTTTACCCCGATCCTTTCTTTACGTGGTTTTATTTTTAAATTCATTTGGTGTAAACTTAAATTGACATTACCCACGACCACTGTTTCAGACTGTTCTTGTGATATGAATACTGTAGTTATGTGCCGTTTTGTACCGTGAATATGGATTTAATTCGTTTTTGTGGGTCTCTGCATCAGTTCCCACGACTGATTTCTATGTATGCTTCAGTCATATAAAACGATTAAACAATCAAAGATTCACTGAGTTTGTGCACTTTACATTCTTTCTACATCACCTCTGATATATTCTGACAACTGATGCACCTTTTATTTCCATGTTCAACTAAGTTAGTAGACACTGCACATGGACAGTCTTGTTATTTTACTTGCTTTACAACTGTATTCAATATAACTTGCCTAGTTAAACTGTGCACATTGCCCACCTTTGCGCAATGAACAATAATTAATCTGACCAATAAAAAGTTTCCTCTTTCAGCAAAAGACAGTATTTATGTATTTGGACTAAAGTATATTGTAATCTTTTTAGTGTCTTGCATTGCAGTTTGATGTAACTGATACCATAGAAAGCTGTCTTCATGTTTGGGGGTGGATCACATTAGAATGATATGAATACCCAGCATGCTCTGCAGATGTTTCTTTTTATTTATCCAGAGCAACTTGGAGGAATAAATCGTCTACAAATGATTCATAGAATGTGAAACTTATTTTGTTTAAAGTTTCAGAAATTCATATTGCAGTGTCGTATTGCAAGGAATGTCTTTCTGACCTTAACTTATTTAGTTCCCAGTACTATAGGCAAACAACATACATTTTATTTCCTTTACTCTTTCAGCTGTCAATGTTCAAGTAAACACTTGTTCTCTGTGGTAAAAGTAAGCAGGAGGCGCCGCAGTATTGGGTCAATATACCTTGGGCAAGAATTGTTACTGTTGCTTATCAATGGGAACACAAAGGTTGGGTGGTCTGAGTTCTAATTGGTTGTTAGCTCTGGAATAATGGTTGCTAGCTCTGGTAAGCAATATGGAATGTGGAGGTGTGTTATATGGCCACTATACCACAGCTAAGAGCTGTTCTTTGTGATATGCAGTGTAGAGTGCCTGGACACAGAGCTTTCCTGGTAGTGTATATTCTTGTGGGGGTAACATGCATGTTTCTGTGCACTATATATTTAATAGGCCGCTGACTATCCATGAAAACAGGTGTAGATGTTGCATGCGGATCTTTGGTAATTTCAGGTTCTTCACAGGGCTCCAGATTGACCTAAAACTTTTCTCAGATTTTGAATTGGTCGAGTCCAAAGTTCAAAACAGTGATTATTTTAATATTTAGGCAGGTTCTCTATGTTAAAGACACAGGTGCTTTTTGTGTTGACATCATTGTGGACAATATACACACACTGCCGACCAGATAACTCCATCCTTCAAGGGCTTGCCAAGTTTCTTAACATCAACATGGAGACCTACATCCCAATGAGTTGGTAGTCTAATTCTCGATGTGGAGAGGATGAGTCTGAACATTTTATATCCAATTACTTTATGTACAATAAACTAACATCCTGAGTGTTGATTTACTGCAATATTCAGTTCCAGTCAAAAGTTGGGACACCTACTTATTCACAGGTATTTCTTTGTACTATTTTCCACATTGTAGAATAATTGAGGACATCAAAACTATTAATTTACACAATCAAAATGTAATTACAACTCATCCCAGACCTACTCAAATGGGTTGTTTGGGTGGTTGTGGAAGCCAGGTCATCTGACAGTCCCATTAAGATCAACCCAGATGGGATGGCATGTCACTGCAGAATGCTGTGGTGAACATGCTGACTTGGAAACCAATCACTGACCGTGTCTCCAGGAAAGTGCTATCACACCTCCATGCTTCAAGTGGGAAGCACATGTGGCGATCATATGTTTGCCCGCTCTGTTTCACAAAGACCGAGGTTGGCACCATAAATCTTTGGACAGATTTCCACCAGTCTAATATCTATTTCTCATTTTTCTTGAATCAAACAAGTCTCTTATCAGTGTTTTTCTTTAGTGGCTTCTTTGCAGCAGCAGTTCGACCATAAAGGGCTGATTCACGCAGTCTCCCCTGAATGGTTGATGTTAAGATAGAGTCGTACTTGAACTCTGTGATGCATTTACTTGGGCTGGAATCTGAGGTGCAGTTAATTGCAGATTTTTGAGGCTGGTCACTTATGAACTCATCCTCTGCAGCAGATGTGACTCTGGGTCTTCCTTTCCTATCGGGGTCCTCATGAGCCAGTTTTATCACAGCGCTTAATGGTTTTTGCGACTGCACTTGAAGAAACCTGACCTAAATGTCTGATGGGCTGTGATTTCCCTTTTGCTTATTTGAGCTGCTGTTATAAATATATGGACTACTACAGTACAGACTGTCTTCTGTATACCAACGCTACCTTATCACAACTGATTGATGTAATCTCATTAAGAAGGACACATTCCAGGTGACTACCACATCAATCTTGTTGAGAGAATACCACTAGTGTACAAAGCTCAAGGCAAAAGGTGACTACTTTGAAGAGTCTAGTATGAAATGTTTTGATCTGTTTAACACTGTTTGTAAATTGATTCCTTTTGTGTTATTTTATAGTTTTGATGTCTTCACTATTATTCTTGGAAAATAGTCAAATGAAATGGTATTGAGTAGGGTGTCCAAACCTTTGATTTGTACTGTTTTTTTTCTTCTAGGGGTACTGTGACAATCATTCAAATGTTAATCTTTAAATGGGGATTGTTATCAAAATAGTGAAATCAGGGTCACCGCAAGGACCAGCCATTAGTCTAGCTGCTTTCCAGGCGTTTCTTTCTCTGTCCTTTTGAGGTAAGAAAACTGTTTATAGGGAACAGAACCTAGGTGGGTGAGGAGGGAGATTATCAGTGAGTGGACATTTAAACAGTCTAACAGGGCTGAAGGAGCTCACTTACACTCATTGTTTTGCATCTTGAGTGTGACCTGTTTTACTTCTCTTGTATTACAGGAGGAAGTGTTTTTATCCCAGAGTTTTAGTGCTGCTGCCCACTTTGTGTTAAAGTAGCGTGCTGCGCTAGAAGATAATGTAGTCTATATTCTAGTTGTGACTGGTGTTTCGTCAAATAATTGTTTGGCTATTTTCAAAAGTCCTGTAGGCATTTATTGAAAATGAAATCCTTCTGACTTTTGACAACCTTCGGACCTTTTATGACACACAATATGTTAATTGAACATGGGGAGCGAAAGCTGTTGAATTCAGTTCTTTGATTTTGTGAGTGCTGTTTTCATTATTCTTTCGTTTCCCGATAAGCTGGTGCTAGGGGTGGCCAATAGCTTGTCATTAGCTTATCTGACCAATAAGGGAACCCCTTTAGCAGTTAAGCGTAATTGCTGCCAGAGCTGTGGCGCTTCTCCAATTTGTAGGGGCTGGTTCTAATGCCTAACCCGAACCTTTGGAAGTTGTCCGCAAATTTCCCTTTTCTTCCTAAAAATAACCAAGCACGGATATATAGATAGATAGATAGATAGATAGATAGATAGATAGATAGATAGATAGATCAAAACAGACCTAAAACCTTTGGCACGTGAGGCTGGACAGTCTGCTCTGGGGATTTTTATTTTTTATTCACTTCCTCATTCCTATATACATTGTCTGAAACTTTGTTGCAACATTTTTTGTTATTCCCCCTACCCACATACCCCTGAATAAGCAGTATTTTTTTCATATCAGAAAATGGTAGTTAATCTATTGATGATCAAAGAATGTCTGAAACAATTCATTTGGAATGTTGCTCAAAACTGATTATTTAAATTAGCTGAATGTGCTACCTAATCCATATCTAAAAGAAACCTTGAGGCATTTTCGCTGTAGGAGAGTTGGCTTTAGGACCAGGTGGTTTGTCTGGCTGCAGCATAGTGACAAAGATGCAGTGGGCCACAGGCAGAGAATGTTTACTCATCATTGCATTTTTTTATTTTCAGTTTGTATAATCAACGAAACAACACTTTGTATTTTGTTGAAGTTCTGTAATATTGGCTACTTCAGTGGTAGATAATGTAATCAAAAGTAAGTATTTAAAGTAGTAACATCTCTTAACATATCACAAGATTCTCCATCATGCATCTGACTTTCCAGTCACTTGAAAATACTGTTTTGAAATTCAAATTTTCCTAAAACAATTCTACTCAAATCTTGTTCTCTCCATAGACAATATAGTGTAGGACTCTATTACGTGTGTTAACCCTCACAAGGCTACTAGCCATGACGCCATCTCTATTTACATACAGATCAACTAGATGACATAATAATCCTATATATTTGACCATGTTCTTCCAGAACCCAAACGTATCAAGGTGGCCAAGCTAAATGGAAACTTGATGATGTAACTCTTGACCGCAGCTGGGGAATATTTTCTAAAGTGTACAGAAACTTTGTCTGCTAAAGTACAAGCAAAGGCCTACATGCATGGGACGGATCCCCATACAGGATGAATGTAACTTCACATACTGCCATTACAACTAGGGTTTTTTCAGAGCCCAAAATGAGCCAATTTCCAGATTTTATTGCAATTAAACAATGTTTAACAGGCAGAGCAAGCAAGTGATTGCTGATAGTACTTGATTACTGCATCCCTATAATATCATGTGTTTGCAGGTATCTGATTGGCCAGGGGGCCAACGTGGGTGTTGTGAACAGCGAAGGGGAGACGCCACTTGACATCGCAGAGGAGGAGGCCATGGAGGAGCTCCTGCAGAATGAGATCAACCGACAAGGTACAGGGCTGCTTTGGTTACTTTCTCTGGTAGACAGTGCCTTGCCTACATCAATGACATTTGCATCTATCTGTAATTGGAAGTATCCCCAATGTTTTTCCATTTTTTTTTCCCCCCTCAAAGCTGATGATTTGAATTGAGATCGAGTGCTGTTATTTTGCTGTCAACACTTTGCTAAAGGCCGAGAACTTACACACTCTCTTTCGATGTGTGTGTGTGAGTGTGTGTGTGCTGGCTCATGGTAAATGCATAAAGGCTGCTACAGCCTGTAGTCATGAGGCAGCAGATCTTGGCATGCCTCCAGTAGTCTGCTCTCTGCTGGGTACACTAGCCCCCCCCCCGCCATGTAATTTGTGTACCATGTCATACATCATTTAGATAATCAAGTGAAGTATGGAGTCATGGCCACAGAGGCCCTGTTCCTGTGTAGAAGGTTACCTAATGGAGAGAAACGGGATCCACTTCAACTCTTTCCCAACGTGATGATTCTAAACTGGATGGACGTTTTTTTTCTCCTATTTTTGGCCCGGGGCATTCTTGGGACGGTGAAATGTACTGGGCTGGTGGTGGTGGTTTTGCGGGGGTGGGCTCTGTTCAGACATGTGGCGATGAGCCAGAGGGCTTTGGTGTCCTCCTCCTCCACGCTGTTACTGCAGATGCACCTCCTCAAGTCCGCTGAGGGTTGTCTGCAACCTCAGCAGACCACACTGTTCACATGGCTGGCTGACTGGCCGGCTGGCTGGCCGGCTGTCTGGCTGGCTGGCCGTGGTGAGGTAGGCAGCAGCTTAGCCTTTTTTGACGCTGGGTCTG
Organism: Esox niger; assembly: GCA_016801105.1. Lineage (NCBI taxonomy): Eukaryota > Metazoa > Chordata > Actinopteri > Esociformes > Esocidae > Esox > Esox niger. Next base: position 52,737 of record JACXGJ010002956.1, read on the forward strand.
CGCACCTGTCACGTGCACCCTTGTCTGCTTCGCTCTCCCCTCCGCTGCAGTGTGAACACGCTGTGGAGCCAGACGGGGTCCCGGTAACATGAACCGGGTGTGTGCATGCGGAGGGAGTTGTGACAGGACCCGGGCTGAGGTGGTGAGGTGCTATTGTGTCCTAAGGGCTTAATACCCGGCGTGCATTCAGCCGTCTGCGGTTTGTTAGCATGCTACATTCCTTCTGGGCGTTACGTAACGGCTGCGGAGGCGGTTTATCCCACACCCACAGGAACCCGCTCGTCTTGCAGCCCGGCGGCAGCTGTCAGCCGTCCGCGGCCCGGCTTGACGGATGGCCAGGGCTTTGGAGCGAAGCGTCGGTGCAAGGTGCACGAGCATTACCGTCCTGTTGGATGGAGCCGCGTACAGGTCATTAATTACCAGTCCATGCTCTTGGCTGTGACACAGGTTAGAGCGCCTCCCCTTTTTACATTAGAGGTAGAGTTATGCAAGCGTTGTGTAACACCCTCAATGCTTGGCTTGTGATGTGCTGGTTTCCCCTCATGATCTTCTCTCTGATGGGAGACGTGGTCAGAATGCTAAATCAAGCACCTAATTTCCCCCAAGGCCGGGCGGCCATGTCCACCGCTATGTCCTCACCGCCTGTCGGGCAACATCTCACTGATGGTCTTGTTCCTTTGCCCAAAAACCTTTGGCAGCTCTTTAACATACCTGTCATGTATAGATATGAAACATCCATTATCATGGATATTTTTTGCTATCGTAATTTAAATATGTCCTATTAAATATGTGGTCTGGAGAATGCAGACGAATGCTAATCCACCCGTGGTATTCAGCAGTATCCAGATATTTATTTAACGTGGTAGGTAATCATGGTATCAGAAAAGTAGATTAAGATCCTGAAATAGGAATAAACGAATGCATGAGTCACTAGTATTTTCCTTTCTCAAATATTGTTCGAGCTTATATTTAGTAAAATTCCCAGTAGAAGTAAACGGTTTCCGTGAAACCTTCTTAATTCAATGTTAACTATGAAGTAGCCTAACCCTAGCTGGTATGGGTTGTATCGTCAATCCTGTTCAGTAATTATTAAACACTAAGCATGTGTTGTTCTGACTACAAGTTCTGATTGCGCTTCATTTATTGTTTTGGTTTAACAACAATATGTTGTTTCTAATGTAGGTAGAGGTAGAGGTAAGAACTGTATATTTAAACCCTGAAAAAGGAAATAATATGTACTGGCTTGAAAGCTGTATTGGGTCTTCATTTTGTCTTTTCAGTAAGTTTTACCTCAGCAGAGATGAAGCTAGTTCAGTTTTTAGTTGTTGACCACTTTCCATGATTTGCTCCTTTGCCAATTGTTTTGGTGATATTCCCTTTGGCATTACCTGGCCATATGTCGGCTTAGTCTTCAGCGGAAGAGCGGTTGTGGGGAAAGAAGTGGTTGGGGGCTTAATCTGTTAGGGTCTACGGACTCCGCTCCATCTCTGGACGTAGTGTTGAATGAGTGTCAGCTCCTCCACCAGGCTCCTGTTATGTTGTCTTACTTAGGATCTGCCTGAATCCCCGCCTCTTTTCTTATAACCACAATTGGCTAGTGTTTACGGGGATCATTGGGTTTCTTCCGTTGTAGTAAGCCTTGCTCTATATTGTCGCAGATACAATGTCCTGCATTTGTGCGGACCCATTACAACATGGCTTGAACACTGCACTTCACCAGCTATGCTACTGCGTTTCTTTCCCTGCACGGATCTGTGTGGTTGTACCGTTTGTGCCGCGGTCCCCCGTTCCCCTCACACAGGCCGTACGCAGAGCAGCCCAGTGGAATAATGGACTCACTGAGATCCATTATGACAGAGTATTGAACTGTAATGACATCACATGGGCTTGTCTAAAGGGCAAAGCTTTACTGAACACAGTAGCCATGGTGGAGTCACCTGCCCTCAATGTTCACCCCCGGCCCGCCTTAACCCACTGATTTTTTTCCCCCCCCCTTCCCGTATGGGAGAACATCTGTTTAATTGGACCATTCATTTCTGCTTCGAGTCCTGGCTGGGGTTGTAATTGATGAGTGATGAATTTTTCTTCTGTACAGATCTGGAATGGGCTGCGGTGTTCATGTGGATGTGTAGAGGACAAGAGGGAGTTCTGCCTAGATGTCGGATCGCTTCACCCAGCTCTTACTCTACAGTGACTGAGTGGTGATGAGATGCAGCCTACCATTTATTATTATTATTATTGGGCAGCTAGGAGTACCTTCCGGACTCTTCCCAGGATTCATAGCAACAGGCAGGACTGCTCCTCTAGCTAAATGATCTGCACCCGTCATCCTTTGTGTCCTCCGAGACATTTAACCCCTTCTGACTAAGCAGATGTCCCTTGGCCTATAGGCTCCACTGTCTAGTTGGCTTCCATCCAGAGCACCTCTGATCTTTGTTTTTATAGTTCAGCTCAATCGACTCTCAGCAGAATAGTCCGACACTCACCAGGCGCTTCACATTTCAGCCCGTCTTGTGTTCCAGCCTAGTATCAGCTTGACAATACACGTCCTGTATGTGCTCTACACCTTAGTCCCACTGACACACACAGTGAGCTGGGTGCCCTGGGTTTGTTTTCAGTTCCTGATACAATTGACAAAATATTGAAAAGGGCAGTTTGTCAAGAGGTCAGCTGCTCCACAACACCCTCCTGTGTAAGCTATAAAGAGGAGTGCCATTGTTTGGAGTTGGGGTTTGCACACTTTGTTGCCACTGACTGCTGAACTGCGAGTGGATTATTTACTTAAACTTCATGCCTACATGGCTTGGCTCTTTTACATTTCACCATACAAAGGGTGATTAATGGTCACAGTTTGCTTACAACACTGTATGAACTGTAGGAAAAACTGCCATTTTGATATTGCTTGTATATTGCTCAGATTTGTGTGTAAAGGGCTTCAGATAAGGACACTTGTTGCCAGTTTGCCTTTGTCGGATCCTCTGTGACTTGTTTAAAATGTGATTCTGAAAGGTACTCATTGAGTGTGGGTATATACGGCAATCACTTAAAGAAATAACTGGTCAAAAATCATTAGGTTGTCTGGAGGCCCATGGTGTCATACTCCACATTGTTTCCCCAGCCCAATTTTAACTCTGTTAGCTTTGTCAAAATTCGAGAATTGAAATTGTTCCACCTGTATAGCGAAAGCTTAATTGCGAGCTTAAACTTCTTCTAAATAACTTTGGTGTGAAGCTTAAAGAACCTGTTGTCTTTAATTTCTACACAAGATGGATTTTTTTAACATTGTGATTAATCTGCTATTTTGAATTACTCTGATACTTTGTTTATAATTTTGGTGTCCTCCACTTTGTGCCTTTTACAATACATCTATATGTTATTCTTCAAAAGGACCCCTACTATTCTAAACCCTACCAGAGACTGACCCACCTGACTCCTGTATTTAATTAGTCTGGTACTGCTCGTTGAGTAATAAACCGTTTACCTTAGGATTGCATCACCGAGTCACTGTGGTGAACGCTCAAAGTTCTTAAACTTCGTTTAACATGTTTTCAAGGAAGTCTCCAGTTTCCATATAGCTATTGCTATAGTGGTCAAACGGTTTCAATTCACACTTTCTGTGGATTCTAATTCAGATAACGACAAGCTTGGGCAGAAGTAAACAATGTCTCTTTGTGATTTATGCCAGTGTGTCTTCAGGCACAACCCAGTGTTAAAGAATTTCCATATGGTTTTGTCAACAAACTGTCCCTTTAAGGCCTTGTCTGAGCACGTGCTTTTCTATTTGTGTATTTATTCAGTCTGTGTTGTAGGTCTTTAGGGTACTTTTGTAAAATTGCTTGTCTTTGGTTTGAGGCAGCATCATTTTTTCCCTGCAGCTTTTCTGCCTCGCCCTGTTCCTTGTCACCTAGCTGACCTTAAACATTATAGGAACGTGCCTCTCCTTAAGTAGCTGTTAATCTTTTGAGGCCTGACTAATGGTTGTCTCCTTTGGTGCTCCGCCCGCGCCAGGCGTGGACATAGAGGCGGCCAGGAAAGAGGAGGAACGGATCATGCTAAGGGACGCCCGGCAGTGGCTCAACAGCGGGACCATCAGAGACGTCCGACACGCCAAGTCCGGGGGGACCGCACTCCATGTCGCCGCTGCCAAGGGATACGCGGAGGTTTTAAAGTAAGTCCAGAGTGCTTACCTAACGTTCTGCTCCATTAGTATACAGGCTTCAACACTGTAGCACCACATCTCTATATACCTGTCACCTATATTAACGTTCATGATCAAATAGGCCCGTTGTGTTGCTTTTTAGGTTGCTGCTGCTTGTAACTGTATTGCTTGGGGAGGGGGTTTACTTCATGGGTCTATCAGTGGTGTTGGTGAGCCCGTCTCCAGCTCTGGCCTGTCAGTACAGACTGTCTTCTTAGGGAAGGACTGCCGCAGCCTTTCCATCTGTTCCTGGGAATGCAGCCAAATAGAGTCCCACACACTCCATTGCCATAGATGGCACTATAATCTCACGTTGAGTACCTGATGCTTTAAGGTTGAGATGTATGGTGTTCTGAAGTATTCTTTTAATGGGGATTAATTAAAATATGGTGATAGTGCTCTCGCGGTAAGGAAAGCCATTAACGGGTTCCCAGACGCTTCCTTTCCAAACTCAGAGAAGGTCTGGTGGAATTCTCTCACACTTAGCTCCCATTAGCCAGTAAGTGGTGAGGAATTTGCAGCGCAATCGACATTGACTTAATGGGCTTAGCCACCTACCAGTCATCTCCCACTTTCCTCCTGGTGTTTTGTGGAGCCAAGAGTTATGGGACGGCTGGTCATACAGTGCATCTAAAAGATACTGATCTGACGTGGTGCCCACAAGGTTTTTGTTTCTTCATGCCTGGGATAGTTGTTATAGTAGGTAGGTAGCTAACTAATTGGAGAGACATTGCGTTTTAGTGTTCCGTGCTGTAACTCGTTAGCTTCTCTTTGGTATTATGAACTGACTGGTTATGAAAGCCTATACCCTGGCAGTGATTGTTAAGATTATGTTGCAGCACAAAATCCAAGAAAACCAGATTTGCTAGATCCCATAAACACTATTTTGTCCCCCCTCCCGTCCCCCAGGCTTTTAATCCAAGCAGGGTATGATGTAAATATTAAAGACTTTGATGGCTGGACCCCGCTCCACGCTGCTTCACATTGGGGCAAAGAGGAGGCCTGCAGGATACTGGTAGAGAACCTGTGTGACATGGACCTAATCAATAAAGTGGTGAGTAGCATTTCTACTACGTCTCCATCTTCATTGAAGTTTCACATGAATCTGGAGTATCAACTGTACCCTTTGTTAGGGGGTGACTTGCCCTTTTCCCAAAACACCTAGTTCTGAAAATTTTCGGTTTCTGTCCTCAGGGTCAGACAGCTTTTGATGTAGCAGATGAAGATGTCCTTGGTTACTTAGAGGAATTACAGAAAAAACAGAATCTGGTAAGCCATTGTGTGGCTAATGCTTACATAAGGGCTTTCCTTTGAGCCCGGATGAACTGCATAACCTGTTATTAGAGCTTTTGAAAGTGAAACCGAGTCACTGCTATATGCTCTGTACTTGTAAGCATTACAGAAGGCTCTCAGGAGTTAGGTACCAACTGCAAATGACCATAAAGAGGGCTTTTTATCTTCCTTTACAGCTCAATAGTGAGAAGAAGGATGTTAAGAAGTCTCCATTGATAGAAACGACAACAGCTGGGGACAACAATCAAAATCAAAAATTAATAAAGAGGTACATTTCATGGGAGTCTGTCTGTTTTAAAACTGTGAAAATGGATTCTGTCTTTTTGCATGTATCTTTTTACCACAAGCTCCTTTGAAATGTTGTACTTTTTGTACTTAAAGCTTTGTTTGGTTATATAGTCCCAATCTGTCTCTCAGCAAAGAGACCCTGCTCCTGGAACCAGAGAAACCCGCTCCGCGTATTGAGACCCTGGAACCAGAGAAGGTGGACGAGGAAGAGGAAGGCAAAAAGGACCAGGAGTCCAGCTGCTCCAGTGAAGAGGAAGAGGAGGAAGACTCAGAGTCTGAAACTGAAGCTGGTACAGTAACTTCAATTGCGGAGCTGATGTTTCTGAAACAGAGCCGCGATCTGACAAATGTCAAACAACAACTGACAGAATTCTCCTGCGTTTGTACGTTTACCACATCTGCCTTCACCGTCCGTAGCTCATCCGTCCCTTCTGTTCCCCC
>JACXGJ010002957.1:0-58943 GCA_016801105.1 Esox niger
TGTAGTGTATCTGAGAGAGTGTGTAGTGTATCTGAGAGTGTGTAGTGTATCTGAGAGAGTGTGTAGTGTATCTGAGAGACTGTGAAGTTTATCTGAGAGTGTGTGTTGTGTATCTGAGAGAGTGTGTAGTGTATCTGAGAGACTGTGAAGTTTATCTGAGAGTGTGTGTTGTGTATCTGAGAGAGTGTGTAGTGTATCTGAGAGACTGTGAAGTTTATCTGAGAGTCTATGCATTCTTTAGGAAACAGGGGATCACTGTAGTATTCAGCAGGCTGCCAGGGATTCCCCTGGTGATATGCATAGTCGGTCTACTACTGTGTGTGGTTTACCAATGTGTGTGGTAAATACTGTTTCGATTTCATGACAAAGGACGCATGTTAGAACCAGTTATAAACAGTGTTATATTGAAACAAAAGTTTATGTACAGTACGTGACATAACTGTGTGACATTAACTCCAGTGTAATGTGCCACAACCCACTTTGTCAAATGAACCGACCCTGTCCTTCAGTGAAATGTATGCACTGCTTTATAAAGCCTACATAAATTAGATTACTATTTTCCAGTTCTTTTGCATTGGTATCTGTTTTTAGCAGTAAGGCATACCCTGGGATTATTGGGTTATAACAATACACCCCAGACCAGTGCTTTGTCCACGCACTCCGCATCCGGTCGTGCTTAAGAACCGCGCTTAGCTGTGGCATGCTGATCATCCCAACCCATGTAACTTCCAGTCCCAAAGTTAGGATTTGTTTTGTTTATTAAGATTGCGTAATTATGTCGACTGTCATTATGGCATTTTTGACAGAGGGGATTTCCGAACCTAGTGGATCCCTTTGTCCTGTCGTCTGTCAAACTGGTATCTCTGTGTCCAACAGAAACAACAGCTGCCGTAGAGGTCAAAGCTATAATGCTACTGAATTGTTACAGACACCAAACAATCACGGATGACTTTCAATCACATTTCTGGTGGTTAGCAACGTGCCGAACACTGTCAAGCAATGTGTGTATAAATGTAGCATCTACCTTGTTGACATATTTCCACTTACATTAATGAATAGTGATTTCCTTTCCACCACTAGACAAACATATTAATATTTTTAAATGAATAACAGGGGCCAGAGCCGGCCTGTCACACTTTTTCAAGGCTGGTCTGGACTAGTCAACCGCCATCCAAGATGTCATGACTCAACAGCTGCGCCAACGACCGACCTTGAGGGGGTGGATGGGGTTACCACTTTCATCAGTGCCCTCTTTTGTTTTGAACTTCTCCGGTCTTGAACTCTCCATCTTCCCTGGCTAACGTCATTTTCCCTCAATGCGAGTCTAAAAATATAGCTGTCCAAAAAAGACGTGTGTGTTGTGCACTGCTCTGTATAAGGCCTTATCGCCCTGGTGAACAGCTCATATTGCAGCAGATATGGTTTTATACTCTGAGACAGGTGTAATAAAGCTTTCCGGAACCACAGTGTCGTACCGGGTACATCAGCTTCTGTCATCCAAGTTTGTTTGATGTGTTTCCAGACAAGGACCTTGATGACACTTGATGTGGTATCAACCTTGTAACTCGGTCTAAGACTTGGAAACTAGAAAGATGGAAACTAGAAAGCAGTGTTTCTCCAATGATTTAACAGGTGTTCTCTGATTGGGCGATCGTACGGATGTACATATCGCCAAACAAAACCGTAACGCTCCTTTGGATAAAACTGTTCATCATTTTAATGTAGCATTGTGTTTGATTATGGATTTCAGACTTTTATCGTCTTGCTGTATAACTGTATACCCCGGGAGCCGGGAAGGATCCTGTATAGGACAGCACAGTATTTTCACCATATTAGAATACACTGTCCTCCCATTGCTGACACTGGAAACTAACAGATTTACCGCCAAGATATTTGGCCAGGAAAACACCAAGCCCTGTCCTGGCCTCTCCAAGTCTTTCAAAGGGGATCAGGGGAATTATGTGGAACCCTGCCACCCCATGTGACATTACACAGCCCAATTTAGCCCTTTACCGTAGGGAAATTTCAATGGATTAAATCATGTTACAAAAAATTCCGTTGTGAGCCAATGGCTGGCAACTAGCAGGCAACTCATGCCTGAGGGGACAATGGTACGCCGAGAGCGCAGTTGTAGTTCACAGCACAAAGCTTGCTTATGGTGTACCGGATCAAGACTCCATTAAGGTCAACTGTGTTACATTAATACACCTGGTTCATTGAATGACAGAAATGGCGGGATAGCGTATCTCCAGTGGGGGATTGACAATGCGACGGCCACTTGGCAACGGTTCTACAGACTTTGAAGCTACATCAGAGCTAATCCGGCTAATCAACTGCTTGAAGTAATCAGGTATGTTAGCCGAACCTGCGACCAGCTCTGCGGGATTTGGCTGGATCTTCTGCAGTGGTTATCAAACCTACCCCTGGGGACCCACAGCCTTTCCATGTATCAGGTGTATCCCTGAAACTAGCTCACGTGAATCAAGCAGCCAGGTACTTAATATTCTGTCAACAAGTTGATTCAGGTGTGCCAGCTCTGGCGTACAACAAATACATGGAGTGACTGTGGGTCCCCGGGAAGAGCTTGAGAACCACTGGTCTACTGCATAAATCAGTCAGAACACCTTTACACATTCCTGCCCAAGTGTGTCAATTATAATGCTCAGTATGGATATCTACCCTTGGCTGTGAAGTCAGTTTTGGCTTTTGTTGGGCTAGCGAACACGTCTGACCTCTGACTTCATGTTAGGTGTGCAGAAGCACTAATTACGTCCATACTGATCCAAGATCAGTTTTGTTACTTCTTTGTTATAGTTACAGCACATATAAGACTGAAAAAGCTGATGGGAAGCTTCAAACCAACCGAAGATTTGAAAGAAACACTTCCCATAGACACAACAGCAAGATTACACACCTTCCCATCAAAATATCGTTAATTTCTTTAATATCATTAATGTCACTAATTCAATTGTTTATTTGCTTGTTGTAATAGTTTACATGGTGCAAAGGTCCTTTCAATCATCAGACACATCCATGAAATAATTTTTCCCTTGACAGGAGAATCTCTGACGGATATAGTTATGTGAAAGAGTTGGCCATTACTCAATCATTTGAAAAGCTTAAACAACAAGCCTTCAGGGCACAGATGAGAGAAGCATTGCTCATGAAATTAAACAGCCTCCCCTATGATGTTTTCAAAAGCAACTTCATCAACACGTAACATTTACATAACACTGTCAACTTCATTTACAATCAGCATTAACACATAACGCTGAACAATTCATTAACACATAACACTGTCAAACACTGGAAAACTTTGTATTCATCATTTCTCTCACATTTGTATGGATAACTTTGTATTTAGCATTACTCTTACAGTAAGTAACAATGATGTAATAATGAAAAAAATATGTCTAGCTCCTTATAGATCATTTATTAAGATTACTTACATATTTTTGCATGGCCTAATGTGAAGTGAAAGCTATTTATACTTAATAAATGTTTTGAGTGTATATTCTGACAAAGCCATGGGTGGGGCCAGTGAGACACAGAAATACAGAGGTCTCTCATCCAATCAATTTCCTTCCAGAGAGTTGTCCATAATTAACTTTAGCTTGCTCGGCACTTTCAGACAGATATAAGACAGCCATGGACCCAGCATCCAGAAGTCAGACACCTTCTTCCTCTGTGGTAAGACTCTTTCCACCACATCTTTGCACTCACCATTTTGCTAATTGCTAAGTTAAATGCAGGTCTGCTTAATATACTTTACATGTCTCTTGTACAATTCTACTGAGAAAGCAATCAAGTACCACCGATAAGGCTGACATAATAAAACACTATATACATATATAGTATATATAGTGTTTTATTAACTTTTAAACATGGTCAAAAGTGGTGTTCCTGCTTTTGTCTGTAAATGAAGGTTTTCTGGAATGTAACTGGATATCAACAGTATTCAACAGATTTTGAGATGTAATTTGTAGAGTTTTAGCTTTCAAAAAAATAATATATAAGTTGTCCTTTGCACCTCATTGGAGCCAAATTGAATTGAAGTCAGTCAGTTTAGAAAGTAAACTGACATTCCAGTTCAATAGAAAAGGTAGCCTTTTCTCAATGAAGTTAAAATTAGAAAAGGTATATTAATTTTAATGAACTGAACTGCGGAGTAGATGAAAAGGACTGACCAGAATGAATTAAAAAGTCTTTAGAGTTATGTGTATTAAAAATGTACTACTGTTTTACAGGTACATCTTAGAAGAACACATTCATCTGTAGGAGGGGAAAAAGAAGGTGAGAGATGGTTTCAGTATTCAGCTCTAACAGGACGAAAGAGTGACACCGAACTCTCAACTACTAGGCAGGAAGCACAGCGGCACTCATGTTTCTTGTTGTAATATATTTTCTAAAGATCCGTCACCATGAGTACGGACGCAGAGATGAAAATCTACGGCAAGGCAGCCATTTTCCTCCGTAAATCTGAGAAGGAGAGGATGGAGGCCCAGGCTGCACCCTTCGACTCAAAGAACGCTTGCTACGTGACGGACACCAAGGAGCTCTACCTAAAGGGATTGATCACTGGCAGGACCGAGGGGAAGTGCACGGTCAAAGTCAACAATCCTGATGGCACTACGATGGTAAGCTTGGTCTCAAGCATGCAAAATCGTGACAAACTGCCTAATGTTTTATTACATAGATTTTAACATTTATTGAGTTAAAAAGCAGCTTTTTGGTGTAAGACAGACGTCACAAGGATATATGCTCTTGATTTAACATGAACGTGGGACGACCACTGATTGGCCACGTAGTCTTATGATTACCATATTCATTTTGGAAGACCACTGATTGGCCACCTAGTGTTATGATTACCATATTCATTTGGGAAGACCACTGATTGGCCACCTAGTGTTATGATTACCATATTCATTTGGGAAGACCACTGATTGACCACCTAGTCTTATGATTACCATATTAATTTTGGATGAACACTGACTGGCCGGCTGGTCTTTAGATTAAATGTTCATTTGGGAAGACCATTGACTGGCCAGCAAGTCTTTAGATTAAATGTTCATTTGGGAAGACCATTGACTGGCCAGCAAGTCTTTAGATTAAATGTTCATTTGGGAAGACCACTGATTGGCCACCTAGTGTTATTGACTGGCCAGCAAGTCTTTAGATTAAATGTTCATTTGGGAAGACCACTGATTGGCCAACATGTAATTGGATTAAACACATGCATGTGGGAAGACCCGTGATTGGCCAGCTAATCCTATATGAGGAAATACAAATACTTTGTATAAAGACTGGGATAAACGTTTCAGGTGGCTTAGTAATGTTTTTCACCAACCCATGCATTTAAAAACACAATTTCTATTTACAAAAGGGTATGGAACCATTTCTATGAACTAGTCAAGAACCAATACATCAGTGGGTGATAGTGAAGATGGGGAATTATTTGGAATTATTTGGTTAAATAGGGGTTTCCCTTTTTTCTATTTAAAATAAGCATTCAGTCATGTCCTGTTTGGTATGCTTGTAATCTGACTGTTTCAGGATAAAGAGTTCAAAGAAGCCGACATCTATCAGATGAACCCCCCAAAGTACGACAAGATTGAGGACATGGCCATGATGACCTACCTGAACGAAGCGTCCGTCCTGTATAACCTCAAAGAGCGCTATGCAGCATGGATGATCTACGTAAGAAAACTGCGTAAACATGAACACACATTCATGAAGACAACAAATGAACATATACAATCGACCAGTACATACAAAAATGGAACTAATTAGGAGCAAAACACGTATTACTGAGCGAATTAGTCCAGTGATTACCCAGAGAAAATACAGTAAACAATGTGTGGAATTCAGTTCTTGACAAAAGAACAAGCCAACTGATTGGAATATCTGAAATAGCCATCTGTCTAGACAAAAAAATATATTTCACAAACCAAAACGACATGGTAGAGATGTACAGATGTACAGATCAAAACAGCAAAAACCTAAACAACCACAAGAGATCCTTTTGAGTCAAACAAAGCACATCCACATCCATCTAAACTCTGTTGTGACTTCACTAATTACCTCCTAATGTAATCCGAATATGTTACAACAGACCTACTCTGGGCTCTTCTGTGCCACGGTGAACCCCTACAAGTGGCTCCCTGTGTATGATGAAGAGGTGGTCAACGCCTACAGAGGGAAGAAGAGGATGGAGGCTCCACCCCACATCTTCTCCGTCTCTGACAACGCCTTTCAGTTCATGATGATTGGTACGAGCTCTGGTTGGATTGGATGGATAAATGGATAGTTAGAAGATGGTTGGATGGATGATGGATAAATGGATAGTTAGAAAATGCTTGCATGGACGGAACTGACTTTTTCTGCAATCAAGGAATAAACCCTTTGCTGGGAATATCTGATTTCACATAGGTTGAATGGAATATGTTCCTTAATTCATTATAATGAATTTAAATTGAGTAAAATACTTTGTGTTTAAAAAATGTTTTGTTTACAGATAAGGAGAACCAGTCTGTCCTGATTACGTAAGTTTTTTCACCTGTTTCTATTGACATATGTTGAATTAATTGGGTTTTATTAAGATATTTTATATTATGAATGGACTAGGATAGAATACATCAACTGCCCTTCTGTTCAAATATGGCCAGCATGTTAATTAATGATGCTGTGTGTGTTTTTGAAGAGAACAAAAATGTAAGTATTTACTTGTGGCTCTTGGCCAGAGAATTTGCGCCTTCAAGTCCTGGTTAAAGAAGCAACAAACCGTGTGGGTAGTAATTTATTAGTGGAAGTCAATCTGACACACAAACGGGATTAACGAGTATTATTTAATCTGTCATATAAACCAGTGGAGAATCCGGTGCAGGAAAGACTGTCAACACCAAACGTGTCATCCAGTACTTTGCCACCATCGCAGTTTCTGGAGTCAAGAAGGAAGTAGACCCAACCAAAATGCAGGTACGTCGTGCATTTACGTTTGTTGGGTTGTATAAACCTTTTTTTTACCTCAGTGAATGCTGTTTCAAGAGACATGTTTACACGTCGCTGATCTACTTGTGTTTGTCTCAACCAGGGGTCTCTTGAGGATCAGATCATTGCAGCCAACCCTCTGCTGGAGTCTTACGGTAATGCCAAGACAGTGAGGAACGACAACTCCTCTCGCTTTGTAAGTATGAAGGACATACTATGGAAGTGACCTTAAAATTAAAAAATATATATTCAATTCCAAATAGTTGTATAAACATTTTCTTCACCAATTTCTAACCCTTTAGGGTAAATTTATCAGGATTCACTTTCAAGGGGGCAAACTGGCTAAAGCTGACATTGAGACATGTAAGTTGTTTTTCAGTGGTTTCCTAATTCACATGGAATAAGGCATGGATACATTAAGTAATCAAATGTTTTTCTCACAATCTCTCTGTTTCTCTCTCAGACCTGCTTGAGAAGTCTAGAGTGGCCTTCCAGCTTCCCGATGAGAGAGGATACCACATCTTCTACCAGATGATGACCAATCACAAACCTGAACTAGTCGGTGAGGCAAAGTAGAGGTTCAGTAGAGATTATTTTCTCCCCATTTGTGGAACGTTAAAATCCATCCAAGGTAACAAAGTAGCAGCTACTCATGGTTCAGGGTCCTTCACGGAAACGATCTACCAAGAAGTTCACTATGTTTTTATGTCCAAAATTCGAGTCCCATATTTTAATTCAAATTTGAATTTAGTACGCTTAGTTGAGAAAAGAGCTGAGGTATATTATCATGAATAGCGTAGCAGAGTTCTGTGAGATTTAACCTACATTCTCTCTGTTGCCAACAGAAATGACACTCATCACCACCAACCCCTACGACTTCCCCATGATCAGTCAGGGTCAGATCGCTGTGGCCAGCATCGATGACAAAGTAGAGCTGGACGCCACAGACGTGAGTCACGCTAAGGACGCGTTGTGCACATAGGCGGCAATCCCAGGGGGACAGAGACGGCTCGCAACCCCCTAATCCTGGGAAAAGCTATAATTTATCCCCCCAATACATTATAACAATGGAATTTCAGTGATATTGCTAAGACGCAATTAACGCACTTGTGCTAATTATAGACACTTAAAAGCGAATATTTAAGTTATAGCGATCCCCCCGCTCTTTACCTCGTAATGGTTTAATCCACTGCCCCCCAGCCCTCTGTAGTGGCACGTCGGGCAGGTACAGTGCATGTGTAGGAATCTGACAGTCTGAGTCTGTCCATGGTGGCTGACTTTCAGTAAGTAGTTCAAACAAAGTTAGACATTTCTTTACTTCTACTACCCAATACAATAAAACAATTTCCTAACCGTCACCAGCCTTCATTTTCGCTGCATTGGATTACAGTTCACACTCTATGTTAGCTAGCGGTTAGCTGACGTTTGCTAGCAAGCAACAGTAATAACCAGAATTTGCAGCTGTTTGAATTCGAGTCAATGAGAGAAGCTTACAATGCAATGTATATACAGTACTGTAGTGTTCCTTAGATGGCAACGTGACTGTGTTCGTCTGTGCCGTCTGAAAGGCACTCAAAGCATATAGCTAACATGAGGTTAATCGGGTAAGTTTGTTTTTGTGTCTGTAGGGTTCACATATGATAGCTGAATCAGCAGAGCTATAGTAGCGGCCAAGTCGATGGCGCAAACAGCAGTGTATAACAGCGCAAGTATTGGTGTCCCCCTCAAGAATTGGTCTTGAGAAAATGTCACTTAGTTGTCCCCGCCGAAGTTGATGTCAGACTTTTGCACCGGTTGTGCAATCCCATGTTGGTGTCGTGTGAGACACGTGTCCAGGTGTTCATCACGCATTCCCAGCTCACCTTGAGGCATCTAGCTTCTAATGTATGACATCGACCGACAGAAAACACTCTGTACTTCCATATGCTAGGTGACTAGCTAAATTCTGTGAACCTGGAAGTCCCGTCAGATCTGTTCAACCCATTTGTTCTGGAGTGAGCACGGAACTGACATGAGAAAACTACTGTTCATCCCTGTTGCACTTCCTCTCTATTACCAGGATGCCATTACAATCCTGGGCTTCAGTAATGATGAGAAGATGTCCATCTACAAGCTGACAGGAGCCGTCATGCACCATGGCAACTTGAAATTCAAGCAGAAGCAGCGTGAGGAACAAGCCGAGCCAGATGGCACAGAAGGTGAGTCACATTTATACATACTGTAAGCCATATATTAAGGATCCACCCCAGAACACTAGTCATGCAGGTATTGGAGAATTTTGAAAATCAGGCAGTTATTGGAGAGAAAATTCCCAAAAATGAGTCTGTTGTCATTTCTCCAGTGGCTGATAAAATCGGCTACCTGTTGGGCCTGAACTCAGCAGAGCTGCTGAAGTGTCTCTGCTACCCCAGAGTGAAGGTCGGCAATGAATATGTGACCAAAGGACAGACTGTTCCTCAGGTCAGGCTAATAAACACAGCATATATTATTTTTCTGTTTCATTGGTGGTTATCCCATTCTCATGTTACCTTAATACCAGACCTGGTGAAGAGTCATGCATTAATTTGAGGTAATGTTATTGCAGGTTTATAATGCAGTCATGGCTCTGGCCAAGTCCATCTATGAGAGAATGTTCTTGTGGATGGTCATCCGTATCAATGAGATGTTGGACACCAAGAACCCAAGGCAGTTCTACATCGGTGTGCTGGACATTGCCGGGTTTGAGATCTTTGATGTATGAAACCACAAAACTATTAGTTGTAATTGAGAAAGATTATTGGCTTGGAGTATAGAATGATCACTTTACTTCGTCAACAGTACAACAGCATGGAACAGCTGTGCATCAACTTCACCAATGAGAAACTGCAACAGTTCTTCAACCACACCATGTTTGTCCTGGAACAAGAGGAATACAAGAAGGAAGGAATTGTCTGGGCCTTCATTGACTTCGGCATGGACTTGGCTGCCTGCATTGAGCTTATTGAGAAGGTAAGCTGTCTGCGAGGACTGTATTGGACTGTGAC
Source organism: Esox niger (assembly GCA_016801105.1). Classification (NCBI taxonomy): domain Eukaryota; kingdom Metazoa; phylum Chordata; class Actinopteri; order Esociformes; family Esocidae; genus Esox; species Esox niger. The sequence continues at coordinate 10,011 of JACXGJ010002957.1, forward strand.
AGCTTAATTTAGAGGGAGTGCTGTGTGAGATCTTATCATGTTGGTGCATCTGACTCTTGAGCTGAACTGATTGTGTCCAATAACTGTCTTAAAATATATACATCCAAATCGCACAGACGCTAATTAAATGTGATCCTAAATGTTTATGATTAATTAGATATATTTCTCTTTTGATGAAGCCATTAGGCATCTTCTCCATCCTTGAAGAGGAGTGCATGTTCCCCAAGGCATCAGACACAACCTTCAAGAACAAGCTGAATGACCAGCATCTTGGTAAAACTAAGGCGTATGAGAAGCCCAAGCCAGCAAAGGGCAAGGCAGAGGCCCACTTCTCCCTGGTGCACTATGCCGGCACTGTGGACTACAACATCACTGGCTGGCTGGAGAAGAACAAGGACCCCCTGAATGACTCAGTTATTCTGCTGTATGGAAAGTCCTCAGTCAAACTGTTGGCTACCCTTTATCCTGCTGCCCCACCTGAGGGTAAGACTAGCACCATGTCAATGTTTATTTAGCACCAGTTCAACCACACAAAATCAGATTTCCTTTTCAAAAGGTTTAACTCTATCACTTTGTATGAGGGTTAATTACTGGACCAATTGACAGTGTTACTGTACTGTACCTAATCTCATTTTATAATAACATTTGCTTTTGATCCAGTGAGTCTCTAGTAATAATGTTTTACCTTTTCCACAGATACAACCAAGAAAGGAGGCAAGAAGAAGGGTGGTTCCATGCAGACTGTGTCCTCCCAGTTCAGGGTGAGATCCTGAAATCCAGATGTTAAGTCTTTCTAAGCTCTCTGAATAGAACATTACTTACTTATAAAAGAACCGTTTTAAACTCTTACAGGAGAACCTGGGCAAGCTGATGACCAACCTGAGGAGCACTCATCCTCACTTTGTGCGCTGTCTGATCCCCAATGAGTCAAAGACTCCAGGTAAAAAACACTGCATGCAGATTTCAAAATGAAGGAACACAGAGTTGTTGAGTTAGGCTGTGTTCCCCACTAGACTGTTGAGTTAAACAACACAGCCTAGTGGCTGGCAGTACTGGGCCAGTAAACAACACTGGTTATAATCCCTGAGACGACAAGGTGAAAAACTCTCGTTCTCAATCTGAGCAAGACTGTTAACTGTAATTCCTTTTCGGTAGTTGATGTAAATAAGGATGGGATCCAAGCATTCATACAGGGTTAAATAGTAACACTATTATTATGTATATGGTATTATCATAGCAAACGTAACAAGCCCACTCATTAATCTGTTTATGAGCATTAACAGAGACCTGGTTCGTTTCGGCAGGTCTGATGGAGAACTTCCTGGTCATCCACCAGCTGAGGTGTAACGGTGTACTGGAGGGCATCAGGATCTGCAGGAAGGGCTTCCCCAGCAGGATCATCTACGCTGACTTCAAGCAGAGGTACACACACATGAAAACACAAATGTACAGCACCCCCCAAATTACTTCCAAATAATAAATAACAATTAAAACGTAACATGTCTTCTCATTCAGGTACAAAGTACTGAACGCCAGTGTCATCCCAGAGGGCCAGTTCATGGACAACAAGAAGGCTTCTGAGAAGCTGCTTGGGTCCATTGATATTAATCATGATGATTACAAGTTTGGACACACCAAGGTCAATGAAATACCCAGAGCAAAAGCTCACAACTACACAAATTGCACTGTTTATTTCTTCAAAGTCATTCAAATATATATATATCAAATGCAAGTATATAGTTATAGTTTTCAGTTATTCATATCAATGTGCTTCATTAATTAACCGTCTATATGTTGTGCACATAGTCAAATTATGGTGTTCCTCTTTTTTCATTTAATTCCTTCTGGTGCCGTCGGACTATGGTTCCGTAATTGAACATTTCTGCTTGTGTCTCAGGTGTTCTTCAAAGCGGGTCTTCTGGGTGTCCTGGAGGAGATGAGAGATGAGAAACTGGCCGTTCTGATTGGCATGGTCCAGGCTATCAGCCGCGGGTTCCTCATGAGGAAGGAATTCACTAAGATGATGGAGAGGAGGTGAGGAAGAGTCGTTTTTATTGTTCCAAATAACAATATTCGTACAAAGCTGCAGTTGAGGGATTTAGCAAGCTATGAAAATGTGTGATATCTGCTCATCATGTTAATGAGTGCCATTCTGCTCCTTGAATCCCAGAATGTGTCCTTATGTTTTTATTACCCTGCCAATCTATTGTTTTTGTCAAACAGAGAGGCTGTTTTCACCATCCAGTACAACATCCGCTCATTCATGAATGTCAAAACCTGGCCATGGATGAAGGTCTACTTCAAGATCAAGCCCCTGTTGAAGAGCGCTGAGACTGAGAAGGAGCTGGCCAACATGAAGGAGAACTATGAGAAGATGAAGACAGACCTGGCTAAGGCTCTGGCCAAGAAGAAGGAGCTGGAGGAGAAGGTGGTCTCCATGCTTCAGGAGAAGAACGACCTGGCACTCCAAGTGGCATCTGTAAGAGAGAAACCTAAAACTAGGATAAATGCATTTTTTCTTATATGCACAGCCATTGGCCCATAGTCTACACCATCCAAATAAATACAAAATGAGTATTTTTCCTATTTATAGATTGGCATCAATGTCATATTCAATTTCATATTGATGCCCAAAGTGATGACAGTTATTCTTGTGATCTGAACCCAGGAATCAGAGAATCTGAACGATGCTGAGGAAAGGTGTGAGGGGCTCATCAAGAGCAAGATCCAGCTGGAGGCCAAACTCAAAGAGACGTCCGAGAGGCTGGAGGATGAGGAGGAGATGAATGCAGAGCTGACTGCCAAGAAGAGGAAGCTGGAGGACGAGTGTTCTGAGCTGAAGAAGGACATTGATGATATGGAGCTCACCCTGGCCAAAGTGGAGAAGGAGAAGCACGCCACTGAAAACAAGGTGAAGTGTGTGGCCATAATAGAGATTTCCCAAATCAAAATCCATATACACCATATGAAGATAATTTACCCAAATCATAGCTTTAAGAGAAAGCCGAAATGCCTTTGAGCAAGAAGAAAAATAACAAAACTGTGGAGAGCGTATTTTGCTCTGATTAGTTAATGACATGTTAATTTATATCATGCTCATCTGCCAATCATTTCATGTACACCTGTCTCTTTTACATTGCACTATTATTGACAGTTGGTGTCATCTTCATATTTTATATTATCATTACTGTAATTTTGTTCTACTTTTAACTACACTGTTGGAAGAAGGAAAACCAAGCATTTCATTGCCATAACTTGTTATTGCAAATGATAAATATACCTTTTGAACCTTTGAACATGTAGTGCACTGTAGGACACTGCCACTCAGTGGTGAAGGAGTAGTACAGCTTTTGTTAACACATTTCTCCTACCTCTGGTTAAGTGGCTGAAGATACATTTGTTGTGACCATTTCAGGTTAAAAACCTGACAGAGGAAATGTCCTCCGTGGAGGAGAGTGTAGCCAAGCTGACCAAGGAGAAGAAAGCCCTCCAAGAGGCCCACCAGCAGACCCTGGATGACCTGCAGGCAGAGGAGGACAAAGTCAACACTCTGACCAAGGCCAAGACCAAGCTGGAACAGCAAGTGGATGACGTCAGTGGACAATACTGCTGTGAAATACGATGTTTTCTTCAGTTTTTTAGATTGGAACAATAATTGTATATTTTTCTCTTGTAGCTTGAGGGGTCTCTGGAGCAAGAGAAGAAACTCCGTATGGACCTTGAGAGAGCCAAAAGGAAGCTGGAGGGAGATCTGAAACTATCACAGGAATGCCTAATGGACCTGGAGAATGACAAGCAGCAGGCAGATGAGAAAATTAAGAAGTATACACATTTTTACCAAACTAACTGCTACTGTTTTGATCAGTATTGGGTCATTCTTCCAGCTTTGTAATCAATGTGTTTGTATTTGTCAGGAAGGAGTTTGAGACCAGCCAGCTCCTCAACAAAATCGAGGATGAGCAGACCCTGGGTGTCCAGTTACAGAAGAAGATCAAGGAACTCCAGGTTTATAACAGCATTTACTGAATGCTCCGGTACACTAACCCACACACCTGATTTGGTGGTAACTCCTATGGAATGCTGAAGATCCTCAAAGAATTCGAAGAAGTTTCTAGTCATTGCTTAATAAAATACACCTATGGGTAGTTGAATTTTTTTTTTTTATGTTGCAACTGGTTCCTGAATGAACCCTGTAATTTAACTTTCATATACTTGAAAAAACGAATTGACTGCCTGCTTATTTTGTGCAGTTTATTTTTATAAACACATATATGTTATTAATTTTGTGATATTCAATAGTTTCACCGGTGTTATTTTCTTAATTCTTCTATTTCTTGTCCCCCGTTCTAGGCCCGTATTGAGGAGCTGGAGGAGGAGATTGAGGCTGAGCGCGCTGCCAGGGCCAAGGTTGAGAAGCAGAGAGCCGACCTCTCCAGGGAACTTGAGGAGATCAGCGAGAGGCTGGAGGAGGCCGGAGGCGCCACTTCTGCCCAAATTGAGATGAACAAGAAGCGCGAGGCTGAGTTCCAGAAACTACGCCGTGATCTAGAAGAGTCCACCCTGCAACATGAGTCCACAGCCGCCGCTCTGCGCAAGAAGCAGGCCGACAGTGTGGCTGAGCTCGGGGAGCAGATCGACAACCTGCAGCGCGTCAAGCAGAAGCTGGAGAAGGAGAAGAGCGAGTACAAGATGGAGATCGATGACCTCTCCAGCAACATGGAGGCCGTTGCCAAGTCTAAGGTGAGTACTGATGTTTTGGTCGAGCAGTGGTGAGAAGGATCAACTACCATTAAACAGAACGTTTAACTCTGTCAAGAAGTTGCCATAGTCCCATGAAGTGATAATGGAACATGTTTCCCTAACAGGGCAATCTAGAAAAGATGTGCCGTTCTCTTGAAGACCAGCTGAGCGAGATCAAGACTAAGAATAATGAGAACGTTCGTCAGATCAGTGACATCGGTGGACAGAGAGCCAGACTCCTGACAGAAAACGGTAAGATGATAAACAATTATATTGTTTATGTTGTACTTTTCACTAAGTTGGTGTACCGATGAAATAACTTCAATTTTTGGAGGTCAGAGGGACACCATTCACATGATGCTCCTTTATCACTTCAGGTGAATTCTGCCGTCAGCTGGAGGAGAAGGAAGCCCTTGTATCTCAGCTGACCAGAGGAAAACAGGCCTTCACCCAGCAAGTGGAAGCACTAAAGAGGCAGATTGAAGAAGAGGTCAAAGTGAGTGACCAAACTTGGACACAGAGACATTTCTGTACAGTCGGTATTCTTCTACTATACTTCATTTAAATGTTTTCCAGGCTAAAAACGCATTGGCCCATGGTGTCCAGTCTGCCCGCCATGACTGTGACCTCCTGAGGGAGCAGTTTGAGGAGGAGCAGGAGGCCAAGGCAGAGCTCCAACGCGGCATGTCCAAGGCCAACAGTGAGGTGGCTCAGTGGAGGACCAAGTATGAAACTGATGCCATCCAGCGCACTGAGGAGCTGGAGGAGTCCAAGTGAGTCACACACAATAGCAACAGCTTAAAATCTAGGATGTGGATGTTAGAGGTTGTAATCAACTCTTAAAACCTAGTCTGTGTATTCAAAAATATGTGAACTCTGTTCTCCAACAGGAAGAAGCTGGCCCAACGTCTGCAGGAAGCTGAGGAGACAATTGAAGCAACAAACTCCAAATGCGCCTCCTTGGAGAAGACCAAACAGAGGCTGCAAGCAGAGGTGGAGGATCTCATGATTGACGTTGAGAGAGCCAACGCAATGGCCGCCAATCTTGACAAGAAGCAGAGGAACTTTGACAAGGTAAAATTTGTCTTGATTTTTTTTACCTGCATCTTATTAATTGTATTAAGCTGCAATTATGTTTTTGATTCAAAACTCCTCACCATTCCAATTAAAATCATATGAATAAAACCCACCAGGTAGAATGTATAAAACCCACCAACTGTGACATTAATTGCCGGCGTGCGATCAATTCTAGTACAATTACAGCTTGTTTCTGATTCATAACTCTTCACCATTCTAATGAAAGTCAAATGGATGTCCTCAGGTTCTGGCCGAGTGGAAGCAGAAGTATGAGGAGGGCCAGGCTGAGCTGGAAGGATCTCAGAAGGAGGCGCGCTCTATGAGCACCGAACTCTTCAAGATGAAGAATTCCTATGAGGAGGCCCTGGATCATCTGGAGACTCTGAAGAGAGAAAACAAGAACCTGCAACGTGAGCTTTTGTTATGAATTATATTATATATTATGGTTGAGTAACATTTTAGAAATTGCTAAATATTTCTTGTACCCCAGTGCTTGAATCAGTGTAAAATGTTGTTTTTCTTTTTGCTTGCCCATGTGGCGAGACCATATTACTTGACAATATTGCAAGACCATATTTAGTGCTGATTCAAGACTAAATGTCTACTTTGTGTGTCTGTGTGTGTTCAGAGGAGATCTCTGACCTGACTGAGCAGCTTGGAGAGACTGGCAAGAGCATCCACGAGCTGGAGAAGTCCAAGAAGACCGTGGAGACAGAGAAGTCTGAGATCCAGACAGCTCTGGAGGAAGCTGAGGTACAAACTACAATTGTTAGGGGAAGCAGTGCTACTCTCCATTGCCATCTACAGTACAACACTCCCTCTAGTGGTGTTTGTAAATCCTTTATAATCCTTTGTGTTTAACACATCCACATGTGGTGAACAGAATCTGCCTGATCTACTTTGTCCAGGGCACATTAGAGCATGAGGAATCCAAGATTCTGCGGGTTCAGCTGGAGCTGAACCAGATCAAGGGGGAGGTGGACAGGAAGCTGGCGGAGAAAGACGAGGAGATGGAGCAGATCAAGAGGAACAGCCAGAGGATAATCGACTCTTTGCAGACCAACCTGGACTCTGAGGTCAGGAGCAGGAATGATGCCCTGAGGGTGAAGAAGAAGATGGAGGGAGATCTGAATGAGATGGAGATCCAGCTGAGCCACGCCAACAGGCAGGCTGCAGAGTCCCAGAAACAGCTGAGGAACGTCCAGGGACAGCTCAAGGTAAAATGACTCGGACATCAGGCTCAACAAACTGACATATTAGAACTTAAACTGTAGACATTTTGTAATATTGGGGACATTCTTTCCAATTAAAATATGGAATCATAAATTCCAAATGAGTCCTCAAGAACCCATGTCGTTGTGTAACACAGGATGCCCAACTGCACCTTGATGATGCCGTCCGCGCCTCAGACGACATGAGAGAGCAGGTGGCCATGGTGGAGCGCAGGAACAGTCTGATGATGGCCGAAATTGAGGAGCTGAGAGCCGCTCTGGAGCAGTCTGATCGAAGCCGCAAAGTGGCAGAAACTGAGCTGGTTGACGCCAGCGAGCGCGTAGGATTGCTGCACTCCCAGGTATGGGTCCAACGACCTTTCCAATGAACCTGTGTACTTTTGACACTACAATTTGCAAAACAGCAGGAATTTGATAGTTCTGGGTTTTAGATTGTCATCCTGCCGGTTAAGTTAAAAGTAATTAAAATCTTATTACCTCTTCCAGAACACCAGCCTTCTGAACACCAAGAAGAAGCTGGAGTCTGACCTGGTGCAGGTCCAGGGAGAAGTGGAGGACATCGTCCAGGAGGCCAGGAATGCAGAGGAGAAGGCTAAGAAGGCCATCACTGATGTTAGTTCCAACTATCATTTGAATTACATGCATTTCATCTGTCCTGAAGGATGTTTTCTGGCCTTGTTATCACAACAAAGATCTCCAAGGCAATTTTTACCGATTGGTGCGCAAATCTAAAAACACCATTCCAGGCGGCCATGATGGCTGAGGAGCTGAAGAAGGAGCAGGACACCAGCTCCCACCTGGAGAGGATGAAGAAGAACCTGGAGGTCACAGTCAAGGACCTGCAGCATCGTCTGGATGAGGCTGAGAATCTGGCCATGAAGGGAGGCAAGAAGCAGCTCCAGAAACTGGAGTCCAGAGTGAGTTAACGGAAGAACATATTTTGCCATCTAAAAATATACAGGATGATTGTATTCTTACTTTCCCTGAGAATGTATTACAGCAAATAAACAGCTGTGGGCACATTCTAAAACCCCTACAACACAATTGTTAAAGCGCATAGGAAATAATTGCGACTTCTATTTAATTGTGACTGTATATACCTCTGTTTATTTACATCTGATCTTTCCAACTCATATACAGTAAATGCTTAATATAATCCTTTCCACGAAGGTGCGCGAGCTGGAGTCAGAGGTGGAGGCGGAGCAGAGACGGGGTTTGGACGCAGTCAAGGGAGTCCGCAAATATGAGCGCCGAGTCAAGGAGCTCACTTACCAGGTAGGCTAGCATGCTGTGTCCACAGAGTTGACATTAACAGAGAATGGTCTGAGTTCTGTGCTAATGACTCCCTGACCTGTTCCATAGACTGAGGAGGATAAGAAGAATGTTGCCAGACTTCAGGACCTGGTGGATAAGTTGCAGTTGAAGGTTAAAGCCTATAAGAGACAGGCTGAGGAAGCGGTGAGTAACAGAGGTGGTCTAGGACCCTGAAAGCAGACATTTAACCATATTTTCTATTCCTAGTAGGCATTTAAAGCTGTATTCATGTTTTCTGCTGCACAACAATTACTGCAAGTAATAAGTTGGTACAAAAGTCGGCGGCCCGGCCCAGAGTAAGAGTTGAATTCATAAGGCTAATAGTGATGATTTAGAAAGACAAATAAAGGCATAAAGGCAGGCTGAAAAACAAAATAAGGATATGCTGCCTGTAGATTCAAACTGTAAATGCTGATGTTATGCTCTCCTCTCTTTTCCCCGCCCAGGAGGAGGCGGCCAATGGCCACATGTCGAAGTTCAGGAAGGTGCAGCATGAGCTGGAGGAGGCTGAGGAGCGCGCTGACATCGCTGAGACTCAGGTCAACAAGCTCAGAGCCAAGACCCGCGACGGCGGAAAGGTACCCAACTGCTGCTAAACCCACAGTGCAGCTCGGTTTTCATATGTGACCTCATCAATGCTTATCTTCACAATTCACCCTTACGTATTTAGCAAACTAAAAACATAAATAACATTTTTAGTTAATTCAAATTTGAGCATATAGCCTTTAACACTTTATACATGAAACACTTCCAATGTTATTAATGCGTATCAATAATTTTGTCTTTGCTTTCTCTCTTCCTTCAGGGTAAACTTGCTGAATAACAAGAATCAAGTCTTATAATTTTCCTGTGTTGCATAAAATATGATTTTCATGGTGAAACTGAGCATTGAATAAAAGTGGGCCTACAATTCCTTTGACTGTTGACTTATTACTCAGAAAAAACGGTAATTCATTATTGTTTCTTTAATTAAGCACTCTGGGATTCCAACACAGAAACGGTCATCCGAAGTGGTCATGGGAAATGCATACTGAAATGATTAATGAAATGCTTACTCAAATGCTTACTGAAATGCATACTGGAATGCATACTGGAATGCTTACTGAAATGCATACTGGAATGCATACTGGAATGCTTACTGAAATGCTTACCGGAATGCTTACCGGAATACTTACCGAAATGCTTACTGAAATGCATACTTAGCTATCGGACTGATCCAGCAGAACATATCAGGGCAACAGGCAGCCTAGTGGTCGGAGTATCAGACCAGTCAACAAGAAGGCTGCAAGACATACCGTTTGCTACATATGTTGTCCTGTCCCACAATAAGGTAGTTAAGCCTTAATTGCTTATTTTTGTAGATGTGTTCTGACTGAACTTACCTGGTAAAATAAACATTAGAGTCCAACGTTTGAACTGACATTTTCTGCTTTAGTTTCAGTGATTTAGTGTATATTTTGGTGTCATTGATAACACTGCTGTTTCAAGGCAGATTTTTTAAGCATTTGGTCTCATCCTTTGCCTGCATTAAAAGATCCTCCAGGTGAAGCACCACATGTAAAGGCCCAGGCTGGCACGGTTTGACATGGTCGTCAGTTGTGAGGCCGCTTCGACGTGCTGCCAAATTTTCTAGTGCTGTTGGCTTAGGTAGATTAGATTAACTTTCAGTCCTCTTGCAGGTCTGACAGGCATACCTGCGTTCAGTGCCAGTTGCATTCTCCCAACAAACCAAAGACATCTGTGGCGTTATGTTGCGTAACAAAGCTCTTTTTTATTTTAGCTGTTTTCCTCCCCATATCCGTGACTTTGAATTGGTGACTAATGCCCTGCCTCACCACATCATACCCAACGGATATAAGGCAGTTGTGATGTTCAGAAGCAAATCAGACGCTTTTCTGGTTCTCATCACGACGCTAGCACAACTCAACAAGAACGTTTTATACCATAATACTTATGTGCATGAGGGATCCTGGTTATTGGTTGCGGAGAACAACTGAACAGTGAGTCTTGAAACTACGCCATATAACGAATTGTCAAGATTGCAAAAGCGTTTGGTAGTCGAAAAGACCTAGTTATTCCCTGGCTAGGCCGCGAATAAAATCGTGTTAAATATCTCTAGGGGTAGATAAATTGGAGAGAAGCCCTAGTTACTCCCTGGCTAGGCCGCTAAACAAATCGTGCAAAATGTCTCTAGGGGTGGATAAGTTGGAGAAGCGCTGTACTGTATTTCGTTGACAATGCTATTTTTTTAGGCGATTACATACAGTGACTTGTACATGCAAAATATATTGCCGTCCATTTGTACACAAACAAGAGGACTGCAGCTTTTGTTCATGTTTGAATATCATGGCGCGAATAGGACACTATCAAGAACGAAAAGGATCATTAACAACGATGCCTGGAATCGAAATAGACAGAAAGAAAAATAACGTTTTCCGGTTAAACGAGATGGATTCTGAGGAAGTTGTATGTGGAGAGTGTGGTACATACGAAGAGAAAAGTCAAATTTAAGTTAAGATGGCCGAGAAAGGGCAACGAGCTGAATGGACGCAAATTCATTCTGTTTCACCAGTGAGATGAGATTGAGGTTGAGGTGTAAGGAAGACCAGTTCTGTAACCTCATGAACAAGACTATCTAATGCTGCAATAAACAAATGATGTATTCTCTCCCTTGACATCCGGGTAAGCAAATAATTATTAACACCACTATACTAAACGGCTGATTTCTAACAGCGTGCTCATTGGCCTCAACAGAGTCTGGAGCTGATTCCAATGTCTGTGGTAAATGTTCACCCTTTAAGACCACTTAAGTGCTGATCAAAGGATGTCTGTAGGCATTCCTGGGGACCTTCAAAGGGCCAGAAATGTTTTGGATCCCTCCCCTGATGTGTACCGTGACACAATTCTGTCTTGGCGCTCTACGGACAATGCCTTCAACCTCTTGGCTTGCTGTTTGTTGTGATGCGCCTAGTGGGATCTTGTACTGTGGGACCGTTTGTGTCTTTTCAAATTATGTCCAATCAATTGAATTTACCGTGGGTGTTAACACCTCAAGGAAGTGAAATGGAAACCGGATGTGCATGACTTCAAATACTGAGTGCCATAGTTTAGGGTCTGATACTAACATGAATGTGATGTTTCTTTTATCTTTTACATTTGCAAAATGTTCTAAAATCCCAGTTTTACTTTGTCATTACCAGGTATCGTGTTGAAATCGAAAAGGAAAACAATCAATAACCAGTTTTAGAATTAGTCTAAAGTCTAAATACTTCCCCAAAACACTGCATACATGCAATTATTAACCAGGTGCTTTGTATTCTGATTGGCTGTTAGACATGGTATTTGAGAATGAACATCACATTGTTTGTTTACTGCTCTAATTGCATTGCTAAACAATAAGTCATCTTGTGGGTTTATGACATATTCTCAATATATCATGGCTGAGCCTTCCCGTAGTGCATCCTGGTGCCATGTGTTCTACAGGTAGGCAACACAAACACACTCGGCCATCCTCATGATGTAAATGAAAGACCAGGCCACCTTCCATTCCTCCGTGGTCCAGTTCTGATACTCACCTGCCCATTGTAGGCCTATAGGCAGTGGACAGGTGTCAGCATGGACACCCTGACTGGTCTGTGGATACACAGCCTCATACATAACAAACTGCAATGCACTCTTTGTTCTGACACCTTTCCATCAGTTCCAGCATGAACATTTTCAACAATTTGAGCTACAGCAGCTCATCTGTTGGATCGGACCACATGGGCCAGCCTTCACTCCCCAATGAGCCTTGGCCCCAACGACCCTGTCACCGGTTCACCCCTTTTTTATCCCTTGGACCACCTTTGAAAGGTACTGACCACTGTAGACCAGGAACACCCCACAAGGGCTTCAGTTTTGGATATGTTCTGATCCAGTTGTCCAGCCATCACAGTTTGGCCCTTGTCAAAGTCGCTCAGATCCTTATGCTTGCCGATTTTTCCAGCTTCTAACACAAACTTTGAGGACAGAATGTTCACTTGCTGCCTAATATATCTCAAAAACGGACAGGTGCCATGATAACGAGATTATCAGTGTTATTTACTTGACCTGTCAGTGGTTATGTCTGATTAGTGTATAAGGCTTGCAGTATAGCAGTTAACAGGTTACTTTCTTAGCTTCAGCGAGAACAGACAGTTGTTCTACCATAGTTGACATACATTTAAGTGCATAAATAAATATTTAATAAATGGAAAGAATGGTTTGAGGTCGCCAACGAGAGATCTGAGAACAAATGCACATGATCTTCTGTGTGAGTTACTTGCTATTTATAACAAATCTTCACTCTAGATGTAGTATTACTCGTCTCCACAAGAGGGCACTAAAACCCCAAGGCTAGAGGAGGCGAAATGAAGGGTCTTTTCGCGGGTCAGTGCAATGGTGACGATTTTGAAATTTCCTGACTGGAAAGAACAGTTGAGCAGCCTAAAGCACAGGGAAATCTGAGGAGCCAAACAGAACAGCTACGTACTAACCACAACCTCTCCACCCTGGCCACCTGTGACTCAGCATATAAAGAGGGCAGCCCCTCCATCACAGTTCACTGGCTTAGCCTATTGGTGCTCCACTGGACTGAGTAGCAGTAAATAAGAGGCCATTTCAGCAGTTGAATGTAACAACAAATCATTATATATATATGAAAAATAACTACATTTTCGAAACGCAATTTGTTTAAAGGTTTGGTTGCCGTGATTGTTTTGACTACCCTGATTTAGCATGTCGTCCAGCTAACTGTTGGGTGCGCTAACTGACGATTTGAGAGTAGGTTTACTCTAAGGTAGGTTTTACCTAAACCACACTTTGATCAGGATTAGTGGTGATATTTCGATATAAGGTGAGGTCACCCAGACAGTTTAATATAACTTTTCCGTAAAAAACTTTGAAGAAGCTTGACATTTTTATGTGAACACAGTTGTTTGATTGGTGACAGTAGCATGTATATATGACATACACACAAGCTAATATATGATTATTGGAGACAATTTTGGGCTTGACTGCACCACAACCAGTGGCCAGAACTCATAGACTGCATTTTTAAGAGTGTTTCATGTATAGTATACCACACACAGTAGCACACCAAACACAGTAGCGTACCACACACAGTAGATGACTGCACACAGTATAGACCACACACAGTAGTAGAACATATACATATGGAACAATGAAGAGACCACTGCACCTTTTTCATACCTTTACAAAAAAGTTGAAATGGTTTTGAGTGAGGAACCGAGGGGTTAAAATTAAGAGACCACAGCACATTGAACGCTTCTGTTCCTCAAAACGTTCCTTTTCATCCTTTTTTGGAAAGGAATGAAAAAGTTGCAGTGGTCTCTTAACTTTTTCCGGATCTAAATATATATTTAAATCCGGAAATCTTCTCATACTCACTTTAGACACTCATTGCACTATCCTGCCCACAGCAACCCACCCTGGACTAGTTAGTACCATACCAGTTGCATTCGTTAAGGGAAGACAAGGAGGCAACATGCCATGTTATCTTTCAGAGGCAGAATTCTACACAGTGACCTTTCAAATCGTCCCAGTAATGTTTGAAGCCTCCGCTATGCACATGTACCAAAGTGTGTCATGTGCCAATGCAGTTTCTTCCAGTGAGGAAATAAAAGACTCAGACTAGTACTCTGCAGATTTCATCGACGATCCATCATGTTGAATCCCCCGAAAGACACCTTTTGGATATAAAACACTCCTCTTGGATAGAAAAAACTCCTCATGGATTGAAAAGACACCTCTAGGATAGAAAAGACACCTCTAGGATAGAAAAGACACCTGTTAGAAAATACACCTCTTGGATAGAAAAGACTCCTGTTAGATAGAAAAGACACCTCTTGGATAGAAAAGACTCCTCTTGGATATAAAAAGACACCTGTTAGATAGAAAAGACACCTCTTGGATAGAAAAGACACCTCTTGGTGTTACCTGTCAACAACCTCCTTTGTAATGCTTAGAAATGACATCTTACAACATTTAAAACTTTGAATTTTCCAAAGCCTTCTTACCTTGGCATCCCAACGAAGATAGTTGGACAAGCAAACTTGATTGATAGCTGCAAATGGCTTGGTATCTTAAAGGAGCTGTAAGGTTAGGGGAGATTTGGAACACTATCTAGCTGTCTACCTAAATGCAGCACCATAAAGTTGCTATGTGTCTAGTATTACAGTCAAATAACAACATGTTTCATTTATTTATAGGCTATTTAGTTTGATAGCTCCCCTTGTCCATCATTAGCAGCTAAGGAAACTCGGTGACTGTCATTCTCTACTCAAGTCTCCTCACACATGCTTCCAGTCCAGTAGGCTTCGGACATTTATCGGAATGCTAGGAATAGAATTCACGGTTGCAGGAAAGTTTAGCTTCTAGGTTTGACACAGCCATGTTGTTGGAGGTGGGATCGTTAACCATACTTTACATCGTTAACCATACATTGTTAACCATACTTTACATCGTATAACCCTACTTGACATTGTTAACCATACAACATCACACAATTCACAAAAGCTGGTATATTGCAAAGATGGTTACTATGACAGTTAATTTGTATATTACGAAGATGGTGACTATGACAGTTAATTGGTATATTACAAAGATTTTTACTATAACAGTTAATTGGTATATTACAAAGATGGTTGCCATGAGAGTTAATTGGTATATTACAAAGATGGTTACTATAACAGTTAATTTGTATATTACAAACATTCTAAGCTTCTATGACAGTTACTGCAGTTCGTCCCTGAGTCTATGGCTTAGTTAGGTGGTTGTCTGGATCAAATAGAGCCATTTGTCTTTAGTCCAACTGGTATCCACTTGCCCAACTTCCATAGAGGCTAAAAATGTAAAGCTACAATATTATTACAAACAACAGTCACTGAAGGACAAATGGGTGCTACCTTGTCACAGGTCTGTTTTTTGACACCTCAACCCGACCTGCTACGATATGAAAAGCCAACAGACATTGACTCTTTAGGTGCTGATCTGTTGCACTTTCTACAGTCACTGTGATTTATATGACCCTGCTGGTTAATTGTGTGCATTTTAACAACTCAAAGAAGGAACCGACGGGCCATCTTTCAGGCCTAATACCTGCGAAGGTTTTATTGAGCGGTTCCTGCATTTCTATGTAGAATTCCCTGGCCACCGTGCATCTGAATTCTTTTTATATATTTTTTGGCTTTGCTACAGACTGATATTGAGGATTTGGCAGATACTAATGGAATTATCGGGCATTACCATGTCAAGCAGCCCCCCCCCCCCTTGGTTTTCCATTATTGATGGACATCAATGATTTTCCATCTCTTTACCCTCTTTACACAATTTCAAGTTATAAAGCTTTTTGGTAGATTTTTTATAGATGTTTTAGTTTTTCTAAGACTTTTTAAACAAAATATTTTCTCTGAGAAATTAATAAAAATGTTTAGTATGAATAACTCCCTTTCATGCCATGTATAATTTAGCTGAATTTTATACTTAAGAAACCTTGGCTTATCTTTGTCAAGTGTGCCAGTCTGTCTAAACCAATTCTCCCACGAAAGAGCAGAGATTGACGGCTGACGTTAAGATCTATTGTAACGGTCTCTGTCATGACAAACTATTTTGAGCTGGCAATGTTGTCAATCAACTGGATCTGTGCCCTTGGCGTCGACCTTCAACAGGTTAATGCCACAGCGTTTGACACGCAGACATAGAATGTCCTGAAGCAACAGCTAGTAAATAATATATATAAATATACACAGGGACGCCGAGAGGAATCCCAGGGCTTGGGACAAAATCGAATGTTTAGGACCCAAACTACGGGCCAAATAAATGTATAAATAGCAATGATGGTTTGGTCATAAAAGCGGTGATAAATGTTTTTTGTTTAATGTTATAGCTAGGTAGTACTAAATACCAAGATTGGAACCGACGGGCCAAGATTGGTATTTAGTAATAAATGATTATATTTAAGCCAACCAAGTGGGCCCGTCAGAGGCATGGGGCCGGGACAACGTTACTGGATGTCTCCCCTGTCAGCATCACTGTGTAAACATATATATTCAGCTCTGGAAGAAATCTCACAAAAAAGTTCAACTTTCCAAGTTCAACTTTCCAAGTTTTGACTGAGAAACTGAAGCGTTCAATTTGCAGTGGTCTCTTAATTTTATCTGGATATGTATGTATGTATGTATATATACACAAATATATGCATACATAAATGTATACATTATTCTTTATTTTTATTAAATCAATAAATCATTAAAGATATATTGAATAGAATGCCCACTTGGACATCAGTCCAAATATGAAAATTCTAATGTTCTGACAAAATGTGCAACCCATTAATAATCTAGAGGACTGTGATGTTTCTCTTTCCTGAGGCTAGTCCCTGTTTGTCACACAAGATTCCTGTAGTTCCAGCAGCTGCTAGAACACAAGACCTTGAAGGGAAGAATGTTTTCTGCCTTGAGCTGTCCTTGGCTCCTGGTTGACGGTGCTGTCATTGAATGTGAAAGTCAAATAATATAGCTGTCTAAATAAAGGTGTGGGTATTTTAACCTGGTCTGTACACAGCAATGAAGTAAGTATATCTCATATAGTTTGATCAGTGTTGTGAAATTGAATTCACTCTGCCCACAGTAAAATGGTGGCACATGGATTAGTTAAAAGGGTTATCACCTGCATCAAATATCACATCTAGAAGGTACCAATCATTTTGTATGTGAAAAAAGCTAAGAATTTGTATAATATGATTTTGTTGAACTGCAAATTAAAAAAAATCCAGATCCCTATGTGTATACCAAATGATTTCTATGGGCACCCTGCTAAAATACCTATTTGTGAAATTTACCTAGTAAATTTCACAAATGATTAATTAAATGTCATTTTGTTAGATATATTCTTTTTAAGCATTACCTCTCAGCATCAGTTATTGAGATAACATTGCTTTTAAATGTGTTAATATTTCATTTAAAAAATCCTCATACACATTAATATAACTACAATTCAATGCAATAAAGATTCATTGTAATTTACATTCACCTGCTCATCCTTAAGGTACCCCAATGTGGCTTTGACCTCTGTGGAACATTCACCTGCTCATCCTTAAGGTACCCCAATGTGGCTTTGACCTCTGTGAAACATTCACCTGCTCATCCTTAAGGTACCCCAATGTGGCTTTGACCTCTGTGAAACATTCACCTGCTCATCCTTAAGGTACCCCAATGTGGCTTTGACCTCTGTGCTTGGGATCATTATCCTCCGTAAAGGTGTATTACTTCCTGAGCAAATTTTTTTTCGCTCCATTAACATGGTCCTCTTGCAATATATTCCTGTGTTTTGCTCCATCCTTAATTCCTTCAATTAAATAATTTTCCCAATCCCAGCTAATAAGAAGCATCCCAACAGCACGATGCTGCCACCATTCTTCATTGTGTGGAAGAAGGGATATGGACAGTGTTGATTTACACAACACATCATGCTTTGAGTTTTGGTCAGAAAGCTCTATCTTGGTCACATCCAACCTTAAGAGCAGTTTTATGCAGAGCTATTACTATAGTTGACTGGTGAATCATCCTGTCACTCCCAACCACTGAACTCTGTATGTCCTTCAAAGTGATCATGGTTTCTCTAAAAGGCTGTGGTGTTTTTTGAGGACAATATAATATATCTATATTGTTGATCCAATTGTGTTGAATGGGTTATCTAAACATATTACTTCATCTCGATTTTTTGTAAAATGCTCTTTTTTTTCATTAATAGTTTACAGGTATAGGACAAAGGAAAGGTAACTGTGTTGTTTTTAGGGCAAATTCTGCTTTTATTTATAAATATTTCTTGAATATATAAAAAAACATAAAACTAAAGTCACCTTATAATTGATCTTGAATGTGTTTCAAAATAAAATATCAATTGGAACACAGTGTAAATGTGCCATTTGTAATTGTCAGTAATATTAAAGAATTGGCATGGGGTTTAAATATTTTTGCAAGGCACTGTACATAAGTATTTACATTACACCAGTTTGTGAACAAGGTCATTGATAAATCTGGTGCTTGCAGCTCTGTCTTTGCCTTCATGGCATTAACTGGCAGGAACACAGTATTTCCATCACATAATTCAATCTTTCATCTCTTCACTCTGCTAACATTGTGAACTTCAGAAGATTTCCCAAAGAGATTATTTTAATTTTGAAAATCCATTACAAGTCCACTGACAAACAATTTGACTGAACAGAATGACAGTAATGTTTTGAATGTCATTAAAGTCCTTTAGGTACATGCGTATGGACAGCTGCGTTAGCATTGGGTTCATGGTTCCTTTTGCAATACCACGAAAGTTGGCAAATGTAACTGGACAGCTGGGTCAGGGTCAAGTTAACAATACCCTCAGGGGTTGGCAGGGCTTCTAGACAGCTGCAAGGTGCCAACCTTAGCAGTTTCAAAGCTAATTTGGCTAATCAACCGCTCACTGTGTTGATTAATCTTAATCAAGTATGCTAGCGCCATTTCTTCTTGGCTCGCCGTGAAACTTTACATCGTTCTGTCCAGGTAATAATGCTCACTATGAGAATCTCCTCTTGGCTCTGAAGTCAGTTTTGCCTTTTGCAAGGTCGTGTGCAGGTCAATCCTCTGGCTTATTGTCAGGTGTGCACTGATCCAAGATCTGTTTTGTAACTGATGGTTACATTCACGAGGTAGTTAGCTGAATCTAAGGGAACCTTCTACTCAATATTGGACATTTATTAAAACATTGGTATATTTGAAATCAGGTAGTCCAATATGACGTTTATGTGATGACAAGGGTAATTGTCAATGGACGGATCCAGAAAATGTGTTGTCTCTTGAAAAGTGGCGTCTCTGTCCGATTTAGCTGTCTGGCAGAGTTAGCGGATACCCAATAACTTCAAAGGCATAAACAATAAAACTTGACTGCAGACATGACAACCACATAGCTAAAGAAATTAATGTGCGCTTAACCTGCCTGCTAGGGCCTCTCCAACTGTTATTTTCTTGTTTCTTTTACACAGTTAGAAATAGGTTTGGAGAACAAAACACAAGTTTTTTTATTAGTAGGAAATGGGATGAAACACCTCACGCCCTTGAATAGAAAACATGTCACATTAGTTGAACCAGATTCATTTAATTTAGCAACACTTGATCAATTAAAAAATTACAGTAGATTTACAAATGCATGAAATGGTTTGACTTTAAACATGTTGCTCTACATAGATGAGCAACTAATGTCATCTGAAGAATTATATTGTTATAGAACTTGACACTTGAGACTTGCATTACTGCCACAAGTTAATGGTTGTAGACATTAGTTAATGAAAAGGAATACTTTACTTCATTGTTACTATTATGTAATAATTCTCTTTCACAATTATAGAATTTTAATTTTAGCAATTTTTTCTCCGATTTATTGCTGCCTAATGTGTGATAATGTCCCTACTTTATCCCAGACACTCTGTGTAGTCTATTTTGAGATATGTCCTTCATAGCATGTTCAATGCTCTTCTGGTTCTTCTGTTTATTTATTTAAAAGTATCCATTTGATAAATCAAACTTTTTATATTTCCATCATTAACTTAATATTCAGTCAACTCAATTAAAAGGTAACGTAATGGATTCTGTCACTCCTGGGTCTGGGCGGGGCTAAAAAGACACAAAAAAGGTCTTTCAACCAATCCATTCTCTTCCTGAGAGTTGTCTATAATTAACTTTTACTTGCTTGACATGTATATAAGTTGGCTGAGACCCCAGTATACATGGCTCAGATATCTTCTTCCTCTGGTAAGTCTGTCCACCAGAATCTTCCAGACATTTATCTCATTACTGCTTTGAATTCTGACTCAGTGAGTGACTGCTCTGTGTGGACTGGGTAATATGTTTTTAATGTATACATTTTCATGTTCCTTCGTGCAATCAAGTGGGATTCATATAAAATGTAAAACCAAAAGCATATTACTTTAAATGTGTTTGTCTTAGTACAACTCTCAGTCAGTCAAAAGCTGCAGTCCTGCACTTATTTGCTATTTGAGTAGGCTGTTAAGAATGTGAATTTACAGGAAATTAGGTTGCTGATGAGTAGTTCAGTTGTATTAAGGAAGTGTTTAATTATGCCATTCACAATGTATTTTATGCCTTCAGACCCTCCAGTAGAATGATGTTTGCCTGTTTAAATCACAGTCTAATGTTTTACAGCATCTCCAAAGAAATACCAATTCATTTGTAGAGGGTAAAGAACCAGGTAAGAGACTTCACCTAAAATGTGATCCAAATATTCTGGTGGAGACACCACAAGCCTAACTCCAATCGCGTCATCTCTTTCTCAGTGATCCGTCACCATGAGTACGGACGCAGAGATGCAGATCTACGGCAAGGCTGCCATATACCTCCGCAAGCCTGAGAAGGAGAGGATCGAGGCCCAGGCTGCACCCTTCGACTCAAAGAACGCCTGCTATGTAACGGATGCCAAGGAGCTCTACCTAAAGGGTTTGATCAAAAGCCGGACGGAGGGAAAGTGCACGGTGTGCGTTAGCAAGCCAGATGGCACTACAGAGGTAAGACTATGTTCAAAATGAGGTAACATGTAAGGCTTTAAAGGTAAAACGACAACAAATTAAAGCTGCAATCAGTGTTCTGTGTTTAGGCAGTGTATTTATTTTGCCACTACTGAGGCAATAAATACTTTTTTTTGCTTTTTAAAAATGGCCATGCCAAGTATCACCGTGTAAATACTGAAGGCATCCCATGTATCAACAGTTGATTATAAAAATGTGGTTGGATTAATAGAGGAATGCATTCAATATTATAAAACCAAAGTTTTAATTATTGGCTCCTCATCTATTTTGGATGAAGTTCGGTTGGCTCTGGGATCGCTTGCAAAAAATATTGTGTCTATGGACAGAACATTTTGAGTTTTCATTGATCACGACTTACAATTTCAATATAACATAAAAACACTGGTGCAGTCATGCTTTTAACAGCTTAGAAACATTTCCTAATAAGACTGGTTTTATCATTTGAGGATACTAAGAAAATTATACATGCTTTGTTTTCATCTCACCTACAATAAGTAGGTGCCAGACTTCTTACAAGAACTAAATTAAGGTCTCATATATCTCCAGTGTTGGCAGCTCTACATTGTTCACTGGTAAAGTTCAGGGTAGATTTTAAAATTCTACTTATCACTTTTATTGGTCTTTTATAGTCTGGCACCTGATTACATTACTGACATGCTCAACCCATACTGCCCTATTAGGCTACTCAGATCAGCTGAAAAAGGACTTCTAGCTGTTCCAGAGCCCAGACTGAAAACCGAAGGGAACCGGGCCTTTACTCTACAGGCTTCTAGACTCTGGAACAGCCAACCACAGAATGTCAGAGATGCTATGACAATGCGTTCTTTTAAATCAGGTTCTCCAAACTATTCCACGGAGGGCCGTGTGTCTGCAGGTTTTCTCTCTCTCCTTGTACTTGATTGACTAATTAGGTTACTAATTGGTTAGTTTCTACCTTCACCTGGTTGTTTAGGTGTGAACTTGGAGCCAATTCATAGGAAAAAACAAAAATCTACAGACACACGGCCCTCCGTGGAATGGTTTGGACATCTCTGTTTTATATCTTACTTAAAAACGTTATAAAAAGGCTTTCATTAATATTTTATCACTGTGATTCTATAAGTGTTAAAATCTTTTACTTTCTTTACTTAAAAAAAGATGTTTTATATATCATTCTATTATAATTTTAATGCATTACATTTTTTATTGTTTGTAAAGGAATTTATGTAATTGTACTAGAAAAGCCCTATACAAATAAAGATATTATTAGTATTTTTTATATCGTATTGAATTTCAGGAGCTCCTTCAGTCGTGTCTAAGTGATTTACATTTCTGACTGTTTCAGGAAAAAGAGTTCAAAGAAGCCGACATCTATCAGATGAACCCCCCAAAGTACGACAAGATTGAGGACATGGCCATGATGACCTACCTGAACGAAGCCTCCGTCCTGTATAACCTCAAAGAGCGCTATGCAGCATGGATGATCTACGTAAGAAAGCTGCGTAATCAAACACTCACACACACGAATGAACGTGACAAATTTACGTATAGAGTACAGTGCAAAGGCAAATAACAGTAAAAAAAATATTTGATCTGTTGTTGAAAATTTTTACTGGTAATGTGCAGTATATCATCTGGTTCATTGTTCATCATTCCTGACAAAAAAAAACTAGCGAATTTATTGGAGTTATCAAATATCTGAAGTGGATGTCCACTTAAACATGGAGATTTTTTTATTTTTTCCAAAATAAAATCTCTATGTTTTCACAGTGGTAGATCACTGAACAATGGAAACTTAAACAACCACAATAGATCCTTTTGAGTCAAACAAAGCACATCCACATCCACATCCATCTAAACTCTGTTGTGACTTCACTAATTACCTCCTAATGTAATCCGAATATGTTACAACAGACCTACTCTGGGCTCTTCTGTGCCACGGTGAACCCCTACAAGTGGCTCCCTGTGTATGATGAAGAGGTGGTCAACGCCTACAGAGGGAAGAAGAGGATGGAGGCTCCACCCCACATCTTCTCCGTCTCTGACAACGCCTTTCAGTTCATGATGATTGGTACGAGCTCTGGTTGGATACATTTGGATTTCACTATCCTTGAATGGAAAACAATCCTATTTTAACGTCATGGTAATTTATAATTGCAATAATGTCTGATGTAAACAATCATGCACCCATTATGTTGTTAAAGTATGATAAACAATGTGCTTTTCGGTTCCAGACAAGGAAAACCAGTCCGTCCTAATTACGTAAGTTGTTTTTCTAAATATGTTCAAGTGACAGAGAGTTTATATTATAATACATTGGATGTCAGGTTTGATTGAATAAATTACCAATAATTACTTGTTGTAGAAAAGGTCAGTAATGAATTTCATTTTCAACACAATTTGTTAATGAAAGTCAATCTGTCAATAATGTTAATGAAAGTCAATCTGTCAATCATGTTATTGAAAGTCAATCTGTCAATCATGTTAATGAAAGTCAATCTGTCAATAATGTTAATGAAAGTCAATCTGTCAATCATGTTAATGAAATTCAATCTGACAATAGTGTCTCTCTCTGTCATATAAACCAGTGGAGAATCCGGCGCAGGAAAGACTGTCAACACCAAACGTGTAATCCAGTATTTTGCCACCATCGCAGTTTCTGGTCCCAAGAAGGAAGTAGACCCCAGCAAAATGCAGGTATGTGATGCCTTTGTAGTACAATTTGGTGTGCTGTGTCCACCGCCGGCAGTGAATCCTGTCCCAAGACATGTGTTTAGAAGTCACTGAGCATCAAATGTTTGTCTCAACCAGGGGTCTCTTGAGGATCAGATCATTGCAGCCAACCCTCTGCTGGAGTCTTACGGTAATGCCAAGACAGTGAGGAACGACAACTCCTCTCGCTTTGTAAGTATGGAGGGTATTCCGTGGAAGTGACCTTATCAAAATAACCAGTGGTTCTATATAGTTGTATAAAACATTCAACAAACTGCTACAAGTCAGAAGGACTAAGTAAAATATTAAATGTATTTGGTGGCCCAATTCCTAACTCTTTGCTTTAGGGTAAATTTATCAGGATTCACTTTCAAGGGGGCAAACTGGCCAAAGCTGACATTGAAACATGTAAGTTTTTCTAATTTAACACAGAATATGTTTTAATGAACATATGATAAACTGTAATGTTATCCCATGGTCCTGCTTTGTCTTACACACTCCAACTGGTTTTATCACTCAGACCTGCTTGAGAAGTCGAGAGTGTCCTTCCAGCTTCCTGATGAGAGAGGATACCACATCTTCTACCAGATGATGACCAATCACAAACCTGAACTAGTCGGTGAGGCAAAGTAGAGGTTCAGTAGAGATTATTTTCTCCCCATTTGTGGAACATTAAAAACGCTGTAGTCCACAGTAGTAAAACTGTTATAATGAATCCTTCCAAGGTAACAAAGTAGCAGCTACTCATGGTTCAGGGTCCTTCATGGAAACGATCTATCAAGAAGTTCACTATTTTTCCATAATTTTAGTCCCATATTTTAATACATTTTTAAATTTAGTACGCTTAGTTGAGAAAAGAGCTGAGGTATATTATCATGAATAGCGTAGCAGAGTTCTGTGAGATTTAACCTACATTCTCTCTGTTGCCAACAGAAATGACACTCATCACCACCAACCCCTACGACTTCCCCATGATCAGTCAGGGTCAGATCGCTGTGGCCAGCATCGATGACAAAGTAGAGCTGGACGCCACAGACGTGAGTCACACAAAGGGTTAACCAAACCATAAAAATATCCAGGGTGGGACCACCACACACACGGAATGCGCTGTAAAGTTCACATGGGTGGCAGCTGAGCCCCTTCTGTAATTTAGAGATCTCGTTATTCATTTACACTTCATACACACACGGCATTTCAACTGTCACAAACACACCACTTCCTTGTACATTCAGTTTTCCTCTTTGCACATTAAGAATGTCCATTGCGCCTGCATTTTTTTGTCGGTACACACGCCATGTCTGCCTCAGGGACCTCAGTGCTGATATCTCTGCCTCCCAGTTGCGCATACTACCTCACTACATTACTCCTTCAATCAAATCAATCAAATTTATTTTATAAAGCCCTTTTTACATCAGCAGTTGTCGCAAAGTGCTTTCACAAAACTCCTTCATGTTCCTTGTTTGCACATATAGAATGCCTTTTAAAAATTGCCATTTGAACACAAACAAATTGTATCCCACTTGTAACATACACTACACCTTACATTTGCAAAATGTTCTGCCCTCCTCTATTTG
This sequence comes from Esox niger, assembly GCA_016801105.1. NCBI lineage: Eukaryota > Metazoa > Chordata > Actinopteri > Esociformes > Esocidae > Esox > Esox niger. Next base: position 35,252 of record JACXGJ010002957.1, read on the forward strand.
CCTTAATTGCACATTTTAATTTTGCCATTTGTACTGCATTTACCTTCATTACAAATCTACACATTACACTTGTAATATACATATACTTAATACTTGTAAATACTTGTACATTTTCTGCCCTTATCTATTTGCACCTCGGGTTAGATGCTAACTGCTTTTCGTTGTACTGTACTGTTCAATGACCAAAAAGTTGAATCTGATCTAATCTTTATGCCGAATGACTACAGAAATGTTGTGTGCTGTGTCGTAGCCAGGCAAACTACCGTTCATCCCTGTTGCACTTCCTCTCTATTACCAGGATGCCATTACAATCCTGGGCTTCAGTAATGAGGAAAAGATGTCCATCTACAAGCTGACAGGAGCCGTCATGCACCATGGCAACTTGAAATTCAAGCAGAAGCAGCGTGAGGAACAAGCCGAGGCAGACAGCACTGAGGGTGAGCTGCACTGACAGACCCTCTACATAAACTCCCAAATGTAGAACTTGGATAAACATTGTTTATCAAAAAGAAATACAACATGACATCTCAGAGATCTCTTTGTGAGGCTGTCCTTCGTTTCTCCCTCCAGTGGCTGATAAAATCGGATACCTGTTGGGCCTGAACTCAGCAGAGCTGCTGAAGTGTCTCTGCTACCCCAGAGTGAAGGTCGGCAATGAGTATGTGACCAAAGGACAGACTGTTCCTCAGGTCAGGCTAATAAACACAGCATATATTATTTTACTGTTTCATTGGTGGTTATCCCATTCTCATGTTACCTTAATACCAGACCTGGTGAAGAGTCATGCATTAATTTGAGGTAATGTTATTGCAGGTTTATAATGCAGTCATGGCTCTGGCCAAGTCCATCTATGAGAGAATGTTCTTGTGGATGGTCATCCGTATCAATGAGATGTTGGACACCAAGAACCCAAGGCAGTTCTACATCGGTGTGCTGGACATTGCCGGGTTTGAGATCTTTGATGTATGAAACCACAAAACTATTAGTTGTAATTGAGAAAGATTATTGGCTTGGAGTATAGAATGATCACTTTACTTCGTCAACAGTACAACAGCATGGAACAGCTGTGCATCAACTTCACCAATGAGAAACTGCAACAGTTCTTCAACCACACCATGTTTGTCCTGGAACAAGAGGAATACAAGAAGGAAGGAATTGTCTGGGCCTTCATTGACTTTGGCATGGACTTGGCTGCTTGCATTGAGCTTATTGAGAAGGTAAGCTGTCTGCGAGGACTGTATTGGACTGTGACAGCTTAATTTAGAGGGAGTGCTGTGTGAGATCTTATCATGTTGGTGCATCTGACTCTTGAGCTGAAGTGATTGTGTCCAATAACCGTCTTAAAATATATACATCCAAATCGCACAAATGCTAATTAAATGTGATCCTAAATGTTTATGATTAATTAGATATGTTTCTCTTTTGATGAAGCCATTAGGCATCTTCTCCATCCTTGAAGAGGAGTGCATGTTCCCCAAGGCATCAGACACAACCTTCAAGAACAAGCTGAATGACCAGCATCTTGGTAAAACCAAGGCGTTTGAGAAGCCCAAGCCAGCAAAGGGCAAGGCAGAGGCCCACTTCTCCTTGGTGCACTATGCCGGCACTGTGGACTACAACATCACTGGCTGGCTGGAGAAGAACAAGGACCCTCTGAACGACTCAGTTATTCTGCTGTACGGAAAGTCCTCAGTCAAACTGTTGGCTTCCCTTTATCCTGCTGCTCCACCTGAGGGTAAGACTAGCACCATGTCAAAATGTTTAGATACATCTTCTCTCAGCGTGTTTAAATCTATCACAATGTGTGAAATATGAGCTGGAAATATTTACTTCTATCATAGTAATTCTCTTGAAATTATCTTTTACTTTCCCAATTGCAACAGATACAAACAAGAAAGGAGGCAAGAAGAAGGGAGGTTCCATGCAGACTGTGTCCTCCCAGTTCAGGGTGAGTGTAATGTATTTCAATATACTGTATATTATCTAAATGTAAATATTTAGTCCATCAAAAGTTGCCTTGATTATCATTAAAGGTTCAAACACAATTGTTTGTAACTCTCTGACAGGAAAACTTGGGCAAGCTGATGACCAACCTGAGGAGCACTCATCCTCACTTTGTGCGCTGTCTGATCCCCAACGAGTCAAAGACTCCAGGTGCATTTAATGTAAAGTATCACGTTACCGGTAAAGAAATCAGACGTCCAGTCTGTAATTAGTTTATGTTCGTTTGGTTCATGGTTTGTTTTGGCAGGTCTGATGGAGAACTTCCTGGTCATCCACCAGCTGAGGTGTAACGGTGTACTGGAGGGCATCAGGATCTGCAGGAAGGGCTTCCCCAGCAGGATCATCTACGCTGACTTCAAGCAGAGGTACACACACATGAAAACACAAATGTACAGCACCCCCCAAATTACTTCCAAATAATAAATAACAATTAAAACTTAACATGTCTTCTCATTCAGGTACAAAGTACTGAACGCCAGTGTCATCCCAGAGGGCCAGTTCATGGACAACAAAAAGGCTTCTGAGAAGCTGCTTGGGTCCATTGATATAAATCATGAGGATTACAAATTTGGACACACCAAGGTGAGACCAATACCCAGAGCAAATCCTCACTACAAAACACAGCTTTAATAACTCTACCAATTCAAAATATTTCCAATTTGTTTATTCATCTATCCTTTCACTGTTTCTTTTAATTTAACCAACCAATTGTTTGTTTGTAGACAATGTCATATTGGCCAATCAAATGAACCTGGTTTTGGTGTTCCCCTCTCTTCAACCAAACCTTCCTACCAGCTTCCCGAATCTGGTTTCATAATTGACCATATCTACCTGTGTCTCAGGTGTTCTTCAAAGCGGGTCTGCTGGGTGTCCTGGAAGAGATGAGAGATGAGAAACTGGCCGCTCTGGTAGGCCTGGTCCAGGCTCTCAGCCGTGGGTTCCTCATGAGGAGAGAGTTCACCAAGATGATGGAGAGGAGGTGAGGAAGAGTAGGCATACTGGCAAAGCTGTCTGTGAAGTGTATGCTAAGCATTATGGTGAAATATTGTACAGGCTGTAAATTTATTCGAAATACTATTTATTATAATCCTCAGTCACATATGTTGGCCTTTGTTCCTCTGTTATTGAAACATTTTAATACACTTAATGACTTGTTGCATGTAAAGCGTTGTTCATGAATCGAAAGTGGGTTACACATGCCTGGACCCATTCCTCTGCTGTTTACTAAAAGTTTCGTTTTGTCCACCAGAGACGCTGTTTTCACTGTCCAGTACAACATCCGATCATTCATGAATGTCAAAACCTGGCCATGGATGAAGGTCTACTTCAAGATCAAGCCCCTGTTGAAGAGCGCTGAGACTGAGAAGGAGCTGGCCAACATGAAGGAGAACTATGAGAAGATGAAGACAGACCTGGCTAAGGCTCTGGCCAAGAAGAAGGAGCTGGAGGAGAAGATGGTTTCCATGCTTCAGGAGAAGAATGACCTGGCACTCCAAGTGGCATCTGTGAGGGAGAAACAAGAAATAAATTGGCATATTCACATTTTCTAGTTTGCATCATGTCACATCAGGCCTTGTGGCCACTTTTCTCACCCAAAAATTTGGTTAATGTCCTAAAATTATATTAATTGGGTCAGATACAAAATGTAGTCTGTTTGGTGATACTGAAAGTGAGAGCAAATGTAATTTTTTCTTTTCTGAACCTAGGAATCAGAGAATCTGAACGATGCTGAAGAAAGGTGTGAGGGGCTCATCAAGAGCAAGATCCAGCTGGAGGCCAAACTCAAAGAGACGTCCGAGAGGCTGGAGGATGAGGAGGAGATGAATGCTGAGCTGACTGCCAAGAAGAGGAAGCTGGAGGACGAGTGTTCTGAGCTGAAGAAGGACATTGATGACCTGGAGCTCACCCTGGCCAAAGTGGAGAAGGAGAAGCACGCCACTGAAAACAAGGTAAAGTGTAAGAAAGTATCAGTCTAAACTTGCATTAAACATAATATTTGACGTCATATTATAATCTGTTTCGGTTTGGACCCCAGGAAGAATAGCAGCTGCCTTGGAAGCAGCTAAAAGTCTACCCTTGATTACCATAAATCAATTTGTTTGTCGGTTTCAGGTTAAAAACCTGACAGAGGAAATGTCCTCCGTGGAGGAGAGTGTAGCCAAGCTGACCAAGGAGAAGAAAGCCCTCCAAGAGGCCCACCAGCAGACCCTGGATGACCTGCAGGCAGAGGAGGACAAAGTCAACACTCTGACCAAGGCCAAGACCAAGCTGGAACAGCAAGTGGATGACGTGAGTGTACTTAATGAAATTACAGTATGGCCATGAAAGATGGAAGATGCATTTTTATTTGATCAAATAAATTATGCTTTTAACTTGTAGCTTGAAGGCTCTCTGGAACAAGAGAAGAAACTCCGTATGGACCTTGAGAGAGCCAAGAGAAAACTGGAAGGCGATTTGAAAATGGCACAGGAGTCCATAATGGACCTGGAGAATGACAAGCAGCAGTCCGATGAGAAAATTAAGAAGTAAAAAAATAAGAATGAGCCTTACCTGCCACATCAAAGTAAAACTTTTTAAAATAATGAACAAATAATGAATCAGCATATACATCAGATTCTCAAAACCAAATTGTATGTTATGATGCTGTCTTTAAAGTACTGGAAGAAAAATACCTTGCCAATCAATGTGTTTGTGTTTCTTAGGAAGGACTTTGAGACCAGCCAGCTCCTCAGCAAGATTGAAGATGAGCAATCAATGGGAGCTCAGCTGCAGAAGAAAATAAAGGAACTCCAGGTAAGATCTAAGTACAACAAAATTACACACTTATTGAATTTTCTTTAAAAAGTTAATTCTGGAAGCACATTTTCCTTAGTTTCTCTCAGTAGGTTGGAGGATGGTAATTTTCACCATTGTGGTTTTGGTTTCCATATAGAGGACTGTACGCAACATGGTTTGTATGTACACAGTTAGGCAAGGCAACTTTCTGTACTTCTGTTAGGCCCGTATTGAGGAGCTGGAGGAGGAGATTGAGGCTGAGCGCGCTGCCAGGGCCAAGGTTGAGAAGCAGAGAGCCGACCTCTCCAGGGAACTTGAAGAGATCAGCGAGAGGCTGGAGGAGGCCGGAGGCGCCACTTCTGCCCAAATTGAGATGAACAAGAAGCGTGAGGCTGAGTTCCAGAAACTACGCCGTGATCTAGAAGAGTCCACCCTGCAACACGAGGCCACAGCCTCCGCTCTGCGCAAGAAGCAGGCCGACAGCGTGGCTGAGCTCGGGGAGCAGATCGACAACCTGCAGCGCGTTAAGCAGAAGCTGGAGAAGGAGAAGAGCGAGTACAAGATGGAGATCGATGACCTCTCCAGCAACATGGAGGCTGTTGCCAAGGCTAAGGTGAGTCGTGATGCATTGGTCAAGCAGGGTCAATAACAAGCGGGTCAACTGCAGGAGTCCCATATATTAAAGAATTTAGGGACATGTTTCCCTAACAGGGCAATCTAGAAAAGATGTGTCGTACACTTGAAGACCAGCTGAGCGAGATCAAGACTAAGAATGATGAGAACGTTCGTCAGATCAATGACCTCAATGGACAGAGGGCCAGACTCTTGACAGAAAACGGTATGATCATTGACCACAGTTCAGAGGTTTATATACAATAAAATACAATATAATACAATAAAAGTCAATAAATTACAATAACATACTTGGGGAAGTCACACACTGTCGCGACAACGTAGTATGTTTCTATGGTAACAATGCCTTTACACATGTACAATAACAGAGGTCAGAGATCCCGTTTAGAAGATAGCCCTTTATCACTGCAGGTGAATTTGGCCGGCTGCTAGAGGAGAAAGAAAGCCTTGTGTCCCAGCTGACGAGAGGCAAACAGGCCTTCACCCAGCAGGTTGATGAACTGAAGAGGCAGATTGAGGAGGAGGTCAAGGTGAGGGACCAAAATGATTACCACTGACCACAATGTTTGGAGACTACTCCATTTGTTTTAGTGAAGCACCAATCTCATGGTCTTCCACTCTCACAGGCTAAAAACGCATTGGCCCATGGTGTCCAGTCTGCCCGCCATGACTGCGATCTCCTGAGGGAGCAGTTTGAGGAAGAGCAGGAGGCCAAGGCAGAGCTCCAACGCGGCATGTCCAAGGCCAACAGTGAGGTGGCTCAGTGGAGGACCAAGTATGAAACTGATGCCATCCAGCGCACTGAGGAGCTGGAGGAAGCCAAGTGAGTGAATAGCAACAGCTTCACACATAGAATGTGGATGTTGAGAGTCCCAAGAGGCTCTAAAACATGCTGAGTCTATTTATTATTAACTATGTAAACTCTCTGTTCTCCCACAGGAAGAAGCTGGCCCAACGTCTGCAGGAAGCTGAGGAGACCATTCAGGCAACCAACTCCAAATGCGCCTCCTTGGAGAAGACCAAGCAGAGGCTGCAGGGAGAGGTGGAAGACCTCATGATTGACGTCGAGAGAGCCAACGCAATGGCCGCCAATCTTGACAAGAAGCAGAGGAACTTTGATAAAGTAAAATTTATAAAACACCAAATGTGACATTAATTGCCGGCGTGTGATCAATTCTAGTACAATTACAGCTTGTTTCTGATTCATAACTCTTCACCATTCTAACGAAAGTCACATGAATTTCCTCAGGTTCTGGCCGAGTGGAAGCAGAAGTATGAGGAGGGCCAGGCTGAGCTGGAAGGATCTCAGAAGGAGGCGCGCACTATGAGCACCGAACTCTTCAAGATGAAGAATTCCTATGAGGAGGCCCTGGATCATCTAGAGACTCTGAAGAGAGAAAACAAGAACCTGCAACGTGAGCATTTGTAATGAATTGAATTTGGCTCTGTTACTAATGTTTAGAATGTCTCCATCTATCCAACATTTCAATCCCACAACCCAATGATGCTTGGGGCAATTTAATCTGCAATACAGTAATAAATACTAGCTAATTAACCATTATATAAGGTCGACTTGACTGAACACATCCTTAGTCTAAACTGCCCTTGTTTCTGTGTGCAGAGGAAATCTCTGATCTGACCGAGCAAATTGGAGAGACTAACAAGAGCATCCACGAATTGGAGAAGGCCAAGAAAACCGTGGAGACAGAGAAGTCTGAGATACAGACCGCTCTGGAGGAGGCTGAGGTACAAACTGTTGTATGAGGAGTCAAATAAAATATATTGCATGCATTTAAATGTAGTGAACATGTTTCTCCTGACTGTATTTGTTTTTATCCAGGGCACACTTGAGCACGAGGAATCCAAGATTCTGCGGGTGCAGCTGGAGCTGAACCAGATCAAGGGGGAGGTGGACAGGAAGCTGGCGGAGAAAGACGAGGAGATGGAGCAGATCAAGAGGAACAGCCAGAGGATGATGGATTCTATGCAGACCAACCTGGACTCTGAGGTCAGGAGCAGGAATGATGCCCTGAGGGTGAAGAAGAAGATGGAGGGAGATCTGAATGAGATGGAGATCCAGCTGAGCCACGCCAACAGGCAGGCTTCAGAGTCCCAGAAACAGCTGAGGAACGTCCAGGGACAGCTCAAGGTAAAATGACTCGGACATCAGCCTCATGAACCTAAACATGTGGAAGGATTTCTTAGCCATTCTGTAGGAGTGAACAATGCAGAGGAATGGAATGGACTTGATTCATGTACTACGCAAATAAAGGGATGCTGGTTAAATTCCTTTTAATCAACATTTCCATTGGTGCAGTCTTAATGAACCCATGTCATTGTGATCTCCAGGATGCCCACCTGCACCTTGATGATGCCGTCCGCGCCTCAGAGGACAGCAAGGAGCAGGCGGCCATGGTGGAGCGCAGGAACGGCCTGATGGTGGCCGAAATCGAGGAGCTGAGAATTGCTCTGGAGCAAGTAGAGAGATGCCGTAAGGTGGCTGAGACTGAGCTGGTAGATGCCAGTGAGCGTGTTGGATTGCTGCACTCCCAGGTATAGGTCAAAAGACATTTCTAATTAACCTATGTTATTTTCACAAAACCATTTTAAAAAAACTGTGAATTTGACAGTGCTATGTTTTAGATGTTCATCCTGCCTGTTAGGTTCCCTTGAGAGTCAAATTGTCTTGTTACCTCTTCCAGAACACCAGCCTTCTGAACACCAAGAAGAAGCTGGAGTCTGACCTGGTGCAGGTCCAGGGAGAAGTGGAGGACATCGTCCAGGAGGCCAGGAATGCAGAGGAGAAAGCTAAGAAGGCCATCACTGATGTTAGTTCCAACTATCAATTGAATTACATGCATTTCATCTGTCCTGAAGGATGTTATTTGGCCTTGTTATCACAACAAAGATCTCCAAGGCAATTTTTACCAATTGGTGCACAAATCTAAAAACACCATTCCAGGCGGCCATGATGGCTGAGGAGCTGAAGAAGGAGCAGGACACCAGCTCCCACCTGGAGAGGATGAAGAAGAACCTGGAGGTCACAGTCAAGGACCTGCAGCATCGTCTGGATGAGGCTGAGAATCTGGCCATGAAGGGAGGCAAGAAGCAGCTCCAGAAACTGGAGTCCAGAGTGAGTTAACACTGGACTGTTGTTGTCCTATAAAAATCTAGGCGCATGTTGAAAGTTTTATTTAGCTGTGGTCTTGAAATAACTTTTTTAACAATGTGGTCTCCTTGACTGGGTGGGACAGAGCTGCTCCACCCTGGAAATCTATGGGTGTTCTCTCTAACCTCAGTTTTTACTTCCTTTTAACTTTCTATCTAGCTATGTATTATTATAGTTGTGGGTGCTAAATTAGCGTGGGAGAGGGCACCTACAGGAAAGCAGCTCTCCAGGACACATTTGGGGAAGCCCCGGGGCAGCAGAATCTGATTTCATCAGCTTAAAAAAATGGCTTGGTTAATCCTTTCCACGAAGGTGCGCGAGCTTGAGACTGAGGTGGAGGCGGAGCAGAGAAGAGGTGTAGACGCCATAAAAGGAGTCCGCAAATATGAGCGCCGAGTCAAGGAGCTCACTTACCAGGTAGGCTAGCATGCTGTGTCCACAGAGTTGACATTAACAGAGAATGGTCTGAGTGCTGTGCTAATGACTCCCTGACCTGTCCCATAGACTGAGGAGGATAAGAAGAATGTTGCCAGACTTCAGGACCTGGTGGATAAGTTGCAGTTGAAGGTTAAAGCCTACAAGAGACAGGCTGAGGAAGCGGTGAGTAACAGAGGTGGTCTAGGACCCTGAAAGCAGACATTTAACCATATTCTCACTATTATATATTATGAATGTAGGAAGATTTCTGAATAACTGCCATGCTTACGTGCGATGAACTTAGAGAAGGGGGTTCAATATATATTTGCAGTGAGTGCTAAAGCTGATGTACCTGAAGGTTGCCATTTGATTCCTCGTTTGAATGTTACTTTCTCTGCTCATCTCCTTATAAAAATGTTATTCCCTCTTTTCCCCGCCCAGGAGGAGGCGGCCAATGGCCACATGACCAAGTTCAGGAAGGTGCAGCATGAGCTGGAGGAGGCTGAGGAGCGCGCTGACATCGCTGAGACTCAGGTCAACAAGCTCAGAGCCAAGACCCGCGACGGCGGAAAGGTACCCAACTGCTGCTAAACCTACAGTGCATCTGACAAATCACCTATGATTTTGTATCCATGATTGTCAATAAAGATCCTTAAAACTCATATAGTTACCAAGAAGCACATTTCTGATAAAAACGGAATACAAATATTCTTTTAAACGTTAAAACTTTTTGTGCTAAGCCAAGTACAATGCCTTGAAGATCATCCAACAAGAAGTTGGTGTAAATAGAAATGTCGTAGGTTGAATCTGATGAGCAGAAAAACCTTCTGTTTCATTATTGAGGAAGTTTGGTTTCCCAAGTGCTCACTTTGGCAGCTACCCAAATGTACCCATTTGAAGTTGTTGGGTAAGTTGTGGATGCAAAATACCATGTTCATTTAATCCCACGGTTGATTTTACTGATCCTTGTTTTTCATTCTTTATAGGGCAAAGAAGCTGCTGAATGAACAAGAATGCAAAATTTCTTCATTTTCCTATGTTGCATAAAATATGATTTTCATGGTGAAATTGAGATTTTATTAAAGTGTTGTGAGGCCCACATACTGTACACTTCCTTTGTGAATTGCTCAGCAAACATTATTAAAACGATGGTTCCCTGCTAACTTCCTTGATTGTGGTACATTTGTGATAATATTTCAAACCACATGGATGTGTTTATTTTTACTGTAGGACGTTTTATCACGTAGCCTACTGGACAGTACAAGGTAAGGTAAGGAGTAGCCGTGAAAATGGAAAATCTCCATTAGAGGCACTAAATAAATTCCTTAAAACAAATCGTTTCTTCGCGTGATCGGTATAACATGGAGGTTTAGCGAAATGAAACAAAATGTACTACATTTATGTTTTGTATTTGATGTGTGATTCTTCAAAAAAAACGTATCTAAGCCTCCTGGTTAATTTCGTGTAAAACAAATCTCACCGCCCTCGAAATCTCACAAACCCGATACACACGGTGGCTGATTCCCTGAGGGGAAGCGCCCTTTAAATTATTCGGGCGGTGAGTAATGTACAGTGCGGCTGCATTACAGCCACTAGAGGCCGCCTCTTCCATATTCTAATTGGTGATTGCTCCACGTCTGGCGCTTGAGAGAGTGTGAATCAACAACACAGAAACAGCCAATATACATAAATGCTGTCTGATTATTTTGAGTCTAGTTCTACTCCATTCCTCTAAAAGTGTAACAAGCCTAAACCAGACTTGAACAAAACATCTGGCCGCACTGCTCCGCATCAGCCTTATGGGCAGTGTGAAGGTATATTTTAGGTACTTATATATCGTCAGCATTTATATTTAATATTTAAATAATGTTGATGTGATTTGGGGAATAACATGAAGTCAATTAAAATGTGTGTCCACAGCGAATGCCTATAGTAATTAGAAAGATCTGGCAGTACTGCATCTGATCTACCCACAACACAGCAGTATTGATTTTACAAAAGGAGTTTTAGTGAGTTAATAGGGAGTTTTTTCCTAGCCACTGTGCATGTTGCTTGCTTTGGGTTTCAGGCTGGGTGTTTTGTACAAGCATTTTGTGACAACTGCTGATGTAAAAAGGACTTTATAAATACATTTGATTGGACAGAATCGGACAAGCAATCTACATGTACAATTATATAAAACACGAGAGTTTTTCACAGAATGAGCCTGCGAGTCGTGATTAAGAGTGTAAATAAAACAATTAGCTGTGCGGATTAAAGCTTGAAGCTATCCATCCACTGCGTGACACCCAGTAAAAAGTAGTTTTTCAGCGTCACGTGACTGGAGGCTGAAACAGTGAACGGAGATTGACTTGATGAACCACAGAACTTCGGTTACGTAGCTAGCAAAAGAAGTGAGTGAAATCACCAACGACCAAGCTTCGCTCCTTTCGAAAGATGTAATTTCCCATTCACATTTGGATTTTTCTTGAGTAAACCTTTCTTGAGAATCGTGTTGAAATGCCACTGAAGTGCACGTCAGGTGAGTTTTTGTTGTTTTGATAGCTATTATTATTTGATCTGTTTACTTATAGCGTTTCGGGCTAGGGCTCGACTTGAGCTAGTAACGTTAGTAGAAGTGGCAGTCGTTAGTATACTATACTATACTATACAGCTAGTTGTGCTTCCAGGACCACAGTTTACAGCGGAGATTCTCCCCGTTTTAAACGACTAGATTTCGGCCGGATTACATGCTTCACGTATATATTTGTCTTTGACTTTTCATTGTAATTTTGAATGAGATACCGCTATTTCGTTTCTAAAAGATGAATTGTTTAGGCTATGCTATTATGGTGCAACGTTAGCGCAGGAATCACTCTTGTCCCTTTTACAGTAGCCTAAACATCACAGAAGTATCGTACTGTAAAAGTTGTTAAAAAAATTAACAGATGTTTCAGACCTTAACAGTATGTACTAATTAACTTTTCTTCAACGAAGTTCCCCAATAATGTATTATGTCTGTTAGTTAAGAGAAAAAAAAATAAATCGAGAAAAAAAATTCTAATAGGCCAGAGAAATAAATAATATCATGCAATCTGATGATTTCAGGGCCAACCTGGGACCTAAGACCAGTTTGGACCACACAAGTGGGGGCTTTCAAAACCTAGCTGGCCTGCTCTAGCCTACTTTGTAGTGTGTTTGGTGACCACGAACCTGCACGAAGTGTTTGAGCCAGGGTGGCACTGACCCGCTGGGATGTTACGGAAGGGCAGCAGCGGTTCTGCTGGTTTGGGAGGAGAAAATAACACTAAACAGAACAAACCCTGCTCCACCTGCTCCTCTCGCCTCTACAACCCCAACACCGGCTCACGCTCGGCTGGCTCGACCAAGGCCTGGGACATCGGCCGGAGCTCCAAGCCCGACAACCCCTTGGGAAGTATGGGGCTAGGGTACAACAGTTTGGGGCTGGGGTCCGGCCTGACAAGGGGCCCCGGCGTGGATCCGGACTACGTGATGCTGCTTGTAAACGACGTGCGACGGTTCGCCGACGTGCTGCTCAGCCTTAAAGAAGCCTTCCACTCCAAAGGTGAGTCCAAAATCATGCCCCTGCCCTACCCTCTAAAACGGTGACAGTACGGTACCTTCCTGGGTTGTGTGTGTGTGTGTGGGCCGCGGGGCGGTTAAACTGGGCTACGTCGCAGAAAGCTCCCTGAAAGGTAGCGCCCAAATTGTGCTGTGCCGTGGTGTAACCAAAGCAAGTGTCAGCGCTATAGAGACCGTTGTTAACCTGTATGCTGACACAACGTTAGCTTAGCACTGCTCCCAGCCCTGTGCTGTATGCGAAGTCACTGACCTCTTCATTTCGTTCACTAGTTGTTTTCTGACGGTTCTGAAGTGTTTCTAATTGGAGGACGGACTACTCCACACAGCCCTCTAGCATGTTTGCCCATGATATTTTGTTTTCACCGAACCGTCACCGACTGCCTACGAAACTCGATTTAACTTTGCAAGTGATGTTACATGGGATTGCTTTACAGCTCAAAACCAGGCAGTGCATTTGAACAGGTTTTAGACGTGTTTGAAGAGCCTGAGGCCTTTGTAGTAACAGACGCCTTTGATGTCGGAAGAATTTGAAGCATTAGAGTTTTATTATAATATAAATCAGTCACCCAGTGTACACCAGCAATACAGAAGTAAAGTTACCCAGGAGTGTTTTTACTGATTAGCATATTTATGTAAGTCTGCACTGTGCTGTGGTGCCAACGAGCTTTAACGGGAGATCCTCATTGGCTTATTAGGAATAAAAGACAACGCAGAGCTGTTCTAAATAATTTCCAGCTAAATAATTTCCAGCGCCTACAGATAACATTTCGTTGAAAAATCAGCTCTGTTACTGAACCTAAGAGTTACATGCTTTGCTGACTGAACGTCACATATGTTGGTGTTGTTGATATGTTGGTGTTGTTGCCATGTCTGGTTAGGGGCCATGTTTCATTCGCGTGTAGTTGAAGAAAACTTAAATTTGGCACTGAATCGGCATGCAGAGTTCTAGGCTAGTACCTGAGCTTGTCCAACCGGGAGGTTGTTTGTAACGTTCACACAACTGAGCAGTTTGTTTTCATGTCCATTGAACAGGACCTGGGTCTGGTCTCTGAATGACAATGTGTTTGAAGTTGTTCTCTCTCTTCCTCACATCCCCTTCTGTATCGCAGTGGAACCATCTCTGTCGGGGTCGCTGCGTGTTACTGATTGTGAGTGTTCGCGTCCTGCTGAGTACTGAACTGAGCTGCCGCAGAAACTTGTTTTGTTTCTGCTGTGTGTGACAATATCTGTCTTCATAAAGTTCTAGGGGTCCTCGTACCTCAGGCACACGTGGCTCGACTGGGCCTAATAGCTCCGACACGGATAACTGAATGCCTGCTCGGTGATAGCCCTCGGCACCTCTGAAGACCGGCGCCAGTCTGCCTTTTGAAACACTCCGCTAATTGCAATCTCAATTTGCCTGCTCATTGAAAACATCGCTGTGGTTTCTTCTGTCATAACACTCTCTTTTAAGACAAGTCAGTCTGTTGTGCACTTCAATTAGAGGCGGTGTGTTTGCATTTGCAGTCAGTCGGACAAATTGGGGTAGTTTGGCAATGAACGTCCCGCCGGTCGAAGATCTGCTCGGGGCGTCCCATGGACTGTGTGTGCGTCCGCGTGTCAAGCTGTTAGCTGCTCCGTTGGCCTGGTAACTGTAACGTGCCGGGGAGATTTAGTAGCCAAACTGTGTCTTTGTGTTTGTATATTCTAATGATTAAGTCTGTGGTTTGATGTCACTGAGATCACCTAGAGGTATCTTACTGTTATTTGCTCTGGATAAGAGCGTCAGTTAAATGATTAACGTGTGAAATGTAATATTTCATAGTGGAGAGTCTTAACTGAGCTGTGGTTGGTGCTGGCTAGGTAACAAACTATGTAGCGGTTCATTTATTGCAATTCTCAAGTAACAACATTGCAACTCTGAAAATGATCGTATTTCAACCACTTCAAAACCCCGTCACAAGCCATAGCAATGTTTAACTATGTACGTACTTAGCTGTGGCAATCTGTATGCATGTATTGAATAGTGCTGAGCTCAACTACAGAACGATACATGACAGCTAGTTGTGTTAATGGAATGCATGTTTACATGTTGCAATAGCCTATGTTTATTCATTCACTCAAAACCGACAGCCGTTTCGTAAAGCCACAAGTGTTATCTCCAGTGTTAAGCAAACAAGCTACGGTCTAACCTTGTGGTTTGACACATCTGATCTTGAATGGAATGGGTGCGCGTGGTAGAGAGAGGAGGGTGTAGAGACAGCGGGGGGAAAGACAGAGCCAGAGATGGAGGCAGATACCATATTGTATCTGTCAGTTTCCCTGGAGTAGGGTGATTAAACCTGCACAAAGACGGCCCGCCCACACCCCAACCCTCTCTGTTCCCCAGAACGCTCTCAGTCCGGTCACACGTCCCACAAGCACACACTGTTAAAACCCCTTGCCCTCTGACCCACCTCTACCCCACACACTGGTGACCCCTTGCCCTTTGCCCTCTGGCCAATGTCTACCGTACTGTTACTGGTTTCAAATGTCTCTAATGAGGGACATTAGAAATTTCTAAGGATATTTTTTACCACCGTTGGTACGCAACAATGTGCGTGTGGATTTCAAGCATATAACTAATGTAGAAAATATTCTAGAGGCTGGCTCCTCACCTCTGCTCCTTGCTGCCCCTCCCATCCCCCTCCTTGGCTCCTTGCTGCCCCTCCCATCCCCCTCCTCTGCTTCTTGCTGCCCCTCCCATCCCCCTCTCTGGCATACCCAGCATTCCTTTAGAACAAATGTGCACTTGTAGCGGTAGCGCCTACAGTTGTCTGTCTGTACAGTAACTATGTATGTAGATTAAATAAAAACTGACTGACATCGAATCGTCATTTTCATTTCCTGTTGTTTCTCATTGGCTTTACTTGAGACGTGAGAGGCTTTGTCTTTAGGTGGTGTGAAGGAGGACGGTGAGGGGTATTGTGGTCCCAGAGGTCTCTGGTGGTACAGGTACCCACCCGAAGAGCTCTTGTCCCAAAGGGCTGTAGTCTTATTACTCTGCTCCACAGAGATCCTACATAGGACTGGTCCCATAGGACTCTGCTCACACAGGGCCCCGGTCAGAGGGCTCTACTCACACGGGGCCCCGGTCAGAGGGCTCTACTCACACAGGGCCCCGGTCAGAGGGCTCTACTCACACAGGGCCCCGGTCAGAGGGCTCTACTCACACAGGGGCCTGGTCTGAATCCTTTTTTGTGAATAGAATGCATTAGGCTTTGGTCAAGAGCCAAATATGAAACAATGTCATTTGGACATATCAACAGTGATCATAACAACATATTTCAATTTTACCACTGAGTTTGCTTTCTTTCTCAGAATTGAGTGACATTTTTCTGCGGTTTCTCTTCATACATTATTGACACATAACAGCTCAAAACAAGCATCATCTAAAGATTACTGTTTTCAGTCTCAGACCTCAGAATGATGACATCAGAGGGTTATACTATGAGGCGAGGTAACTTCAGGAGTAACTAAGTGACGTCGGGTGTAACGTCCTGATTAGCCCGTCCTACAAAAGGTGAATACGCTTTACCTGAGGTATGATGTCATGGCAACTAACACTGCATCTCTAAACTGCTCCTAGCTGGTGGTCTGAATGGTTAACCCCATGTTACCAAATATAAGCTCCGCCCTTCCGCCCACATAAAAGCCGGCACATTCTGAAGACTCAGTTGACATTGGCAGACGGATTTTGAGAGGCTCGCTTGGCAGGGCGAGGGAGTTTGGAGACCATTTACTACTCTAGTTTATCCCGATGATGTTTTCTAATAAATCTATAGGCGATATACAGGACACATTTTGTTCCATAGGAATCCAGAGGGTGATTGGTGCGATTCACTGTACTCATATCCCCATTAGAGGGGCCCTGGGACAACATGGGGGGTGTGTGAATAGGAAGTCATTTAACAACATTCATGTTCAGGTGTTTGATCATTAAATTCATACAGGGGGCTCTACAACCTAGGTGCTTCATGGAGTGGCCTGTATCTTAAAACTGAAACCGGAAGCAGTTGGTCCATTTCAGAGATGTGGATTTTCAGAGATGTGGCTTTACATCTCGATTGTACCACTAATAAAAGAAGAGTCTGTAAAACAAAAATAGAGATCATATTACAAGAACCCTACTAATAGGAATGTACTCTTGGCAATGCGCTGCCAACAAGCCTCCCTGTCTTCGTTAGTTGCCACAGTGTCAGATTTAGCCGTTAACATTGCTTTAAACTCCTCATCTTGACGTTGTAAAGTGCATTGTTCCAGGGAAGAATACGAGCCATTGTGCAAAACCTCAGACTGCATTGCCAAAAGCACACAAACTCCAATGATGTAAACCCAGTGTCAACTAAACATCTTAATCATCAATTTGGGCAGGGTTTGTCAGCCCTGTCTCTCCTTGGTAACCCTCTGTAGCTGTGCCCTTGGGTAAAGCACCTAACCCCCCTCTTTGTATCTCTGAACAGTAATCATTTACAGTAACCCTAAAAACGCTTCATTGTTTTTCATTGTTATTATAGTAATTGAATCCAGGAATCAGACTCCGCCAAAGGGAGTCTTGACTTGACTCACAGGGTCCTTGGGCTTTGACTCGGGGGATTGGTGACTTGAATAGCAAAGGAACAAACCAGTGTCCAGTCAGGACCTGAGTGCCGAGAGGCGGTCTGACTACACACCTGTACAGGTGCTCAGTCAGATCCTGAGGCTGTGGTCACTGTAGAACTGTCAGTCTTCTAACCCCGTTCTCATACCGCGTGCCCCGCTGTGTCTGTGGGTTGCATCAGTGTTGTCGTGTTTTCACAGTTGTGCTTTGAGTCTAAAGGTTAAGTTGAACATGGCTTCTGGTGTTTGTGGCGTGCAGCATGTTGTCTCAGTACGCATCATGCGTGTTGAGTTGGTTTGAACTGCGACAACAAAAATGCTTCCATCGTGTTTGCTGTCCTTGATGATTTAGTGCATAAATTATGTGTCCTTTTTTCAAGTGTTGACTCTGAACGTGTTTGTCCGGCTGATTGGCGTGTCCGTGTCGTTCTCGCAGAATGCCGTTTGGTTTGCACAACGCTCCGGTAGCGTGTAAGTGTGTGTGTGTCTGAACATGTGTGGGTGACTGTTAATGTGTGTGTGCCTCGTGAAGGCTTTGTAGTTGAATCATGGATGAACTGAAACGTTTCTCAGTCTCTCATTGAGTGTGTGTTCGCGTGCGTGCGTGTGTGTGGTTTGCAGAACTATATTACTCAGACAGCACTACTGTTTGATAACACCAGGACTTACATTGCCTGACATCCGTGTTTTCAGTTAGTTGAGATGGTTTGTAATGACACCAGTCCTCGGTCAACCATTTTAACGCAACCAAAGACTGGGCTCTATTAAATGGGATCCAAGCTAACACTGAGCACATGGTCGTTTATATAATCTGGGATACATCATTAGTCTATTATCTGCGTACGGTTGAAATACAGGTAACGGCATAAGAAGTGTCCGTTCCACCCAAGAAACCTTCCAGTATTATTTAGCTATAGTTGAATGTGCCACCTGGAAAGGCCTGGACACCGCACTTAGCTGTTATATATTGGCTATAAACCACTGTCCCAAGATGCCTTATTGTGATTATGAACTTGGTTACCAAGCCAATTAGTGCTGTGAGAAGTGCTGCGATGACATTCCGGGGTATATGAGAATGGCATTGCTTTTTCAGAATATCCTAATCTCAATAAGTTGGATTGGCATTTGATGTCTGGTCAAGGGATTTATATCCCTACACCCAGTATCTCTAGGGACTGTCTACACCCAGTATCTCTAGTGATCTGGCCCTTACCTCATCACCCAGTAAGACAGGGTGAGAACTACCCCCAGCGGTTCCCATGCTGGGACTGCTGGCTTTTGAAGGATGTGTCTCACTGCCCTGGAATGTGGTGGATGGATCTGTGCCAAACGGACCATCACATGGAAACGTAGCAAACAATCTGTCTACCTGGGGAATTTCTTTAGTCGTGTGTTTGTGTGTGTGTGTGAGACTGTCACCACCTACTGAGTACTGTATGACAGTGGCTAAAAGGGGGTGGCTGGTAAAGAGGCAGGTCTTGACTGGTCTGTTGATTCCATGTTGTTGAAATCCTGAGAAACAGCCTGAGGCTTCTACAAGGAAACCAACAACAACCCTTTCGACAACCCTGACCTGGCCCGGAAACCAACGACAACCCGGACCTGGCCCGGAAACCAACGACAACCCGGACCTGGCCCGGAAACCAACGACAACCCGGACCTGGCCCGGAAACCAACGACAACCCGGACCTGGCCCGGAAACCAACGACAACTCGGACCTGGCCCGGAAACCAACGACAACCCGGACCTGGCCCGGAAACCAATGACAATCCTTCGACAACCCTGACCTGGCCCGGAAACCAACAACAACCCTTCGACAACCCTGACCTGGCCCGGAAACCAACAACAACCCTTCGACAACCCTGACCGCAACTAGTTCTGGGCTGATCCCTCACCTTCCTCATGATCATTGATGTCCCACGAGGTGAGATCGTGCATGGAGTCCCAGACCGAGGGAGATTGACCGTCATCTTGAACTTCTTCCATCTTCTAATAATTGCACCAACAGTTGTTGCCTCCTCACCAAGCTGCTTGCCTATTGTCCTATAGCCCATCCCAGCCTTGTGCAGATCTATAATTTTATCCCTAATGTGCTTACACAGCTCTCTGGTCTTGGCCATTGTGGAGAGGTTGGAGTCTGTTTGATTAAGTGTGTGGACTGGTGTATTTTCTGCAGGTAACGAGTTCAAACAGTTGCAGTTATTACAGGTAATGAGTGGAGAACAGGAGGGCTTCTTAAAGAAAAACGGATAGGTCTGTGAAAGCCGGAATTCTTACTGGTTAATAGGTGATCCAATACTTATGTCATGCAATAAACATATATTTTTTTAAATCATACAATGTGATTTTCTGGATTTTTTTGTTGGATTCCGTCTCTCACAATTCTTTCAGTTAATTGAGATTTAACTAGTAACTCCTAAGAAATTCTGGGACTAATAAAAGTGTACCTATGGTAAAAATGACAGACCTCTACATGTTTTGTAAGTAGGAAAATCTGCAAAATCAGCAGTGTATCAAATACTTGTTCTCCCCATTGTATGGGACATTTGTTTGGTTAAATATTTGGAGTAGACATTGTTTTGTGCAATGTTGAATCTGTGATTCTAAATATAACTGTTTGCCCTCGGTGCCACGTGACCCATTTTCAGACATACTGTTGAACTGATTTTCCGGTTTAAACCCCCTCCCCCCCCACCACCACTGTGTCCTGTGCATATATGTACCGCTGCAGTGTAGGTTTAAACCTGGCATGTTGCTCTTCCTGCCAAAACCTTCCTCTCTGCCTGTCCCTGTGTTTAGCAGATGAAGCATGGAATGCCTGAAGAAATGAAGCATTCCCACAGTAGCTTACATACAGCTGTTTTCAGACCTTCAAATAATGCAAAGAAAACAAATGTTTTAACTTAAGGGTTCAGAAATCAATATTACATTTTTTATCACAGCTTTCATGCGTCTTGGCATGCTCTCCACCAGTCTGTCACATTGCTGTTGGGTGACTTTATGCCACTCCTAGCACAACAATTCAAGAAGCTTGGCTTGGTTTGAGGGCTTGTGACCATCCATCTTCCTCGTGATCAAATTCCAAAGTTTTCTTTTTTCAATTGGGTTCAGGTCTGGAGATGGGCTGACCATGGGCTGGCCATGACAGGGTCTTGATCTGGTGGTCCTCCAGCCACACCTTGACTAACCTGGCTGTGTGGAATGGAGCATTGTCCTGCTGGAAAAACAATTCTCAGAGTTGGGGAAAATTGTCAGAGCTGAAGGAAGCAGGTGTTCTTCCAGGACAACCTTGTACTTGGCTTGATTCATGTGTCCTTCCAAAAGACAAATCTGTCCGACTCCAGCCTTGCTGAAGCATCCCCAGATCATCACCGATGACTAATTGTAGGCCTCTCCAGGTCTCCTTCTAAACATTTGACAACCAGGTATTGGGCATTTGACTTGTCAGAGAAGATGAACTTACTCCATTCCTGTACGGTCCAATCCTTATGGTCTTTTGCATACTTCTGCCTGGCTTTTTGCTTCTCATTGATGAAGGGCTTTTTTCTCACTTTGCGACTTCAGCCCAGCCCCTAGGAGCCTGTTTTGAACTGTCCTCACCGCGCACTTCACCCCAGCTGCTGTTTGCCATTCTTTTTCTAGGTCACTTGATGTCATCTCCGGTTGTTGAGTGACATTCTAATGATTGGACGGTCATCACGGACCGTCGTTTTTGCCCTCTGCAAGTCTGTAGATTTGTTGCTTAACCGTTCTTATGAATCGCTGTCAGGATGGAAGCAACCTGACGCTCACAGTATCCCTCTGCCAGTAAAGCCAGAATAGAACCCTTCTATTCATCACTTGAAGGCTTTTCTTTTCAACTCTTTTGTCATGCTGAATAGTAACTGTTTTTATTCAAATTTCCTTTGAGGTACTACTTGCACTGTTTTTGCCATCCAACTGGTCCTATTGCAAGAAGTGGTGTTTATACTTTTACTCATTAAAACTGGATTTGGTTCAGGTGATCACCTAATCAGTGCCTCAATAACTATAATGAGGTGTGCCTGTGTTGGAATTTAACATACACTGGAATGGAATGGCTGTCATACATTTAAGATAAAGTAGGAGTGGTCTCTTAATTTTTTGCAGAGCTGAATGTTTATCAAAGGGGGATACCTTAAGTGAGACTTCTTTGTATCGCATTGATTCTTTTGCGTAGCGCAAAACCAGTACAACAAAGTTTGCTCGATACTGTTCAGGATATTGACGTCGGGCATGTGAGGATTCACTATTTGGTAGGTATCAAGGTTTCATTATCATGGTTCAAATCTGCAATTGACGATATTCCTAGCATCGCCTGCGGTGACAGAGTTGTTAAGCCGGGCCTCAAGTTTCCACTCTATTGTAACCACGTGGGAGGTGGGAATTCACCAGTCGTTAAGCAGAAAAATGCCAGTGGCACCTAATTCATGAGCTTTTGAACTTGTGGAACACAGATGGCTGCAGGAACCATAAAAAGGGAACTCCCCAAATGGATGTTTAAGGGGTAATGTCTTGGAAGTCAGATGGCACTGCTTTAGAGGAGTGGGAACTGAGCGCGATGAACCAGTGTTGTTACCAGAGTCGTCCCAGGATTCTCCTCAGGCACACTTCTCATTCGGTTACACACTTCTCACACACTTCTCATCGCCACTCTTCTAGCATGACATGGCGTCTGCCAGGGAGAGGGCGCTATGAGAAAGCTGATGATCCCCCCCCACCTCAGGTGGTGCTGGCCAACCTGCATCTCCCATCGTGCCCCCCCCCCTCCCCCGAACCTGAACTGTGCTCGAACCAGGAATTTGGTGGTCGGCCTGGTCCAATTCAGGATTTGAATAGCATTCCTATGTAGAAATACCTCCTCCAATTCAGCTGGAATGTAGAAAAACCACAAGCAGCTAGTTCTTAAAGGGACTGTGTGTGTGTGCGTGCGTGCGTGCGTGCGTGCGAACGTGCGAGCATGTGTCAGAGGGGTTGAACACAGGGTCAGGAGACATGGCCTCATATATGAAATTAAACAAACCAATAATATAATATTTAATTGCATTCCAGCGGGCAGAGAGACTGCCATCCAATCCCACGGGAATGTGAACGGAATCGGCCGGAATCACGGCCGAGGTTGGCGGCAGGATGAGGCGGCTGGTGGTGGGAGCCGTGGACTGATATAGAGTTCAACCAAACATGAACAGACTGAGCGTGAAGCGTGGCTGGCTGCGGGGGTCACGTGCGCGCGCACACACAGTCACAAAGACACGTGGACCCTCAGTGGTTTGGGCAGGTGGTCATTCACTGAGCAATATGTTGTAGCGACTAACCCCGCCATGCACAGTCCTCTGTCCCAAATAGAGCCCTATACCCTATGCGTGAGAGTGCACTACCTTTTGAGTCCTGTGGCGCCCTGGCTTTAGACAGTGGGCAGTGTAGGGAATAGAGAGCCATTTGGGACAGAGGTCAGCTGGACAATATCCTGGGTGGTTTCCCTGACTCTCAGCGTCGGGAACACAGCCAGGAGACAAAGCCTGTGTCCAGGAAGCTTTCGGATCCCATTGTTGTGACAACACAAGACTAATTTAAGTCCAGACTTTGTGTTGGACTGTTACGGCCTTTCACAGTACGCCGGGACAATGACACTGTTCTTCAGTACCTCCTACCGGACACATTCTCGCTCAGTCTTGTAGAGTAGGACTCCTGATCTGGGACCAGGTTTAGATCTGGACAGGGAAGAGCTGCTCCTAGATTGCCACACCTATTCGGGCAGGGCTGTATATTGTAATTTCACTCTGCACCGGTTTTGTATTTTTGATAACAACAAAGGTTTGGAAATGATTGACACCCCTGTGGTCAGTATTTCATGGAGCCTCCCCTGGAGTGGATGACAGCGAAGAGACCCCTCCTGTAAATTCGGGTTCGTGTACAGTATTGGAAGGATCTTGGACCCCTTAACTTTGATTTTTTTAAAATCTGTATTTATCTCCCGCCCTAACCCTCCGATTCTCTGCGAGTACGGCCTTTACTGTATCCAAGCCTGATGGCAACAGCCTAGGTCAGGGGTCACATGCGTCTCTTCAACCTGCCGTCTCTTCAACCTGCCGTCTCTTCAACCTGCCGTCTCTTCAACCTGCCGTCTCTTCAACCTGCCGTCTCTTCAACCTGCCGTCTCTTCAACCTGCCGTCTCTTCAACCTGCCGTCTCTTCAACCTGCCGTCTCTTCAACCTGCCGTCTCTTCAACCTGCCGTCTCATTTGTTCTATTTCACACCAAACAATCTATGCATTTGTGAATTGGAAGTGCTTTTCTGTTCTCCCAGACTCTCAGAGCCAGGTTACAGCCTGGGATTAACCCTCTTTTACACCTACCCTAAAGCAAATAGGCCTGTCTTGCTCAAGGACATAACAGATTTTTCACATTCGGTTACTGGTCAGATGGTTTGATTCAGCAGACTTTCGGTTACTGGTCAGGTGGTTTGATTCAGCAGAC
>JACXGJ010002958.1:0-10314 GCA_016801105.1 Esox niger
GGGGGGGGGGGGGGGGGGGGGGGGTAGTATATCTGCCTGTAAACGTGTGTGTGAGAGGGAGGTGGGGGGCCAGCATGTCTCACTGAAGAGCCTTGAGGAGACAGGCCCCGCTCCGGAGCTGAGTCGCTCACAGCTGCGACTTGTCACATTAGTCAGCTCAAATTTTTTGAGAAAATCAATTCGGAACTTTAATTCCCTCGACTCCCACGCCTGTTCCAGTGCTGCCGCCCGGCCATCGCCAGGTCCCCCCCCACCTCGAATCAGACTCCCGGGGGGACACGAGTCATCAATCTTAAATCACGTCCTCAAAACTAATGGCAGCCACAGCGTTGGGCCTGCTAAATTGAATTATTAGTGGATGGACAAAAAACTGCAGCGATTATTTTGAAGGAAGGGAAAGCCGGAAAGGAAGCGGGGAGAGAGAGTCCTAATGACAGGATTTGGGGATACAGGCACGTGGCCTGTGTGGTGAGGAGAGAAAGACAGAAAAAGAGAAGGAGAAGCCATTGGCATCACTGGCTATAATATGCAAATGTCCTTCATCAGCTCCGGTGGCATATTCATGCCCTGTCTGACTCACAATAGGCAGACTGGCAGATACTGCTGGTTACAGTCTAGTTCAATATATTGTCGTGAGACACTGGTCCAGAGAGCAGAACCCATTTCAGCCCATGCTTAGCTGACACATCTAATGAGCTAATCATCCCAAGAGTTTGTTTGGTTTTAAGGTGTTCCTGGAAGATCAGTGATGGCTTCACCTTCTTTTGTATGGCCGAAGAGCTGCAGATTTTCTGTGATGGTGTTGCATTTATTAACCCAGGCACTGAAGATCAGGGACGGGCTGTGATTGAAAGCGAGACACTAAAGACGCAGGAGGCTGTAACCTTCTGGAGTCTGGAGCCCGCCATCCCTCCACCTGCTTCAGAGCCGTAGACGCGCTGAAAGCAACTATAAAAACCGAGACGCCATCATAAACGCGCAAGGACACGTCGTCGCGTGTGGTAAACAGGCTACAGTCAGTATGACTCCAGTTACAGGTGATGTATTTACAGTGGTGCGTTTGCGCGCCGCTCACGCTTCCGTCAGTTATCCTTCGGTGTGTTCAGAGTTACGGCTGCCTTCTGAGTAACATGAAAGTGATGGATGAAAGTTTCCCTTACCCCGAGCGTGGCACTGAATTAAATTGAAAGCTACTGTTTATTTCCTCGCGCTCCTCTTGCTCGCTGATGCACAATCAGGTTTGTTTGCAATTGATTTAAGCCAGGGGGGTCTTTGTGGAGGAAAAGGGCTAAGATATCCTCATGATGGAAAAGATGATTACATTTGTTTTGTCTCTCTCTCCCTTTGCCTTTGTCAGTAAATGAGATCAGCGCTCTCCCCTGTCAACACGCACTCCTTGTTGAGCAGTCAAAGTTAATTTGCAAACGTGCCATTTTTTTCCCCGGCGTTTCTTACTAAAAGCCTTTATTTTTTAACATGCCCGAGGAACGCTTGGCTTTCCACAGAGAGTTCTCATCCTTATTTGGCAAATGAGACTGCGAGAGGGCGAGAGTTTGACTTTTATAATGCAATTTCAGTCATCGCGCGATTGAGCTAGTTTGGGAAACTTTTGGGTTTTGTCTAAAGTCGGTTCCTGGCTGTGGATAGATGCGCTTGGTTCTCTCCCTGGTTGTTTATCAGCTTTGTTCTGTGTTAACGGCTGGTTCTGGCATGGGTTGTCAACACTTTCCCACTGTCCTGGAGTTGGAGCTTCCTGAGGGAAAAGAGACTACAGGGCCATTATTCATCAGCCCCTTGCTTTCGTCCCATCTCTACTGCTCTACACCGCCCATCCAATGGCAGGAGTCTATCCAGGCATCATTCATCATGTGTCCAAACTGGGCTGAGTAGGGAGATCCTTTCTAGCCCTCCACTACAGAGACGCAATAAAGGTCCTATTATATGGCTGGGCTCTGATAAATATCTCAATGATATCAATCAGCCAGGGTCAATTAGGATGGCTCCATAGTGAGACATTGACATGGCGACATCAAGATGTCTTCAAGGGTCTAAATATGAGTCTTCAAAACATACCACACTGTGTGAATCTAGAAAGGGTTTCGGTCATTTTGTCCATTTTGTCTAATACAGTGGTACATATTTTCCTACTGGCCCCCCACGGCACTCAAACCCACTATGCTGGCGTAGCAACTGCTGTGCACAACCAGCTGAGCCAAACAGGATGAAAGGTTACCTTTGCAGTAGCTTTTCACATTGAGGATTCAGTTATGCTGAGGATTGAATGTGCCATTAGACTCAGCTGTGCCGGGCTGTAGTCTAAGACCCACGGTACATTGCTGCCAGTTGTTCGAAATCGTGACCGCAGCATACAGTACTGTCGTCCACAGTGCCGACAAACAGGGCTGCCTCGTCCTGTCGTCCTCTAGTGACACCTGGTGTTAGATTGGGTGGCTGCAAGTCAGGTAATGAGTTTTACCTCCGTTGCTTATGTTTACATAAACTTCCTGGTTGAGCGAGCATGTTGAAATGAAGCAGGACGGCATAGCAAGATGTCCATTGGAGGACCCGAGTCTCGATATTGGACTGTCCCGTGCCTGCAACACTGTTGCAGTTATCATAATCATGAATTAAACTTCCCAAAATTGGTGGGGAGAATAAATTGGTAAGAAGTAAAATGACAATAAAACTCTCCCATTGTGTTAATTATGCTGTAGAGGTGGCACAGTGTGCCGGATTAGAGTGTCCCGTCTCCCGTGCATTCCGTGACATCTTCCACGCATTCACCATCTGTGGCACTACGGTGATAATGCTTCAGATTATGCAGCTTTTTGCCTCGCATCCTGTTCAATGATCTTTCGGGGACTTTTGTCCTTCTTCACTGAACAGCCAAGGGGACCCAATGCTTCTCTAGCTGGCCATTACTACAATGTGTAAATCTCAATGTTTGAGTTCTGTGGTCCACAGGAGACCTGTCAATACTCTGAGCTATACAGGTTGTGGCAGTGCTTCTTCTGGGACAGCCTTTGCCTTGAAGTATTCTGTCTTTCCTCATCTTCAGTGTCAGCCCGCAGGCTCTAGCGACAACATATGTTCCCTCTTCGATGTCCTGGAGACATGGAGGCATCACTAGTCACACAAACCAAACATTGTGCTGTGCTTCCTGGACCTCTCGTTTTCGCTCTCTCTTATGTCTTCTTACTTTCCTTCTACTCACATAAAAGCAGATGGTACAAGTTACATTCATGCCTCAAAGTACTTTGGTGAAAATACAGCAAGGCCCCGGCCCACCCACCATTGAAATGACAATATCATTAATTGGCATTGTGCATAAGCGGCATGATTCCTGGTAGCGTCTTGCCCAGCGTGAACGGCTGTCTAAAACTCACAGTTCTAAAAGATTAATCTGTTGCCTTCAGGTAGGTGAGATGAAAATCAATGGCAGTAAGAGAGAGGAAAAAAAGACTCCTAGCTGTTTGGTTAGACAAGGATAAAGAAGAGAATCATGCACGTTTCCTTACCTTAGGATGTGTTTTTTTTTCTGAAATGTTCTCTTGTAAATCTTTCTGTAACATTCGTAATATTCAGACATCGATCCTGCAGAACTTGTTGAGGTACTTGGACCTTGTTGTTCTGTGATGTGTTATATCACAGATCTATTGACACAAGGCAGAGCAGTGAACCTAAATGCGGAGACAGAGGCAGGATAGGTTCCGAATAATACGTTCATTCACAGGACCAGGAAAAAGCAGACTCCTAGTTGATGGTTATGTGAAGGTTATAGAAACAGTGTAGAATAGCCAAGGTAAAGTGGGGCAGACAGGTTTGTTGGTCGGTGGGCCGGCAGAGGTTGGTAACTGGAGTAGATGGGCAGTGGTACACAGGGGCTGACAGGCTCAATGGTGCGGTCAAACAGGCAGCAAACGAAACTGGGGAGACAGAAATACGATACGGGTAACGGGGAAAGCACTTGAAACAAAGAATGCTGGAAACGACTGTACGGGACAAGACGATCTGGCAACTGCCGGAACAGAGAACTGGGGTAAAATACACTGAGCGCTAATAGGGAATCGGTAACACCTGATGGGGTGGAGACATGACAACAGGTGAAACACATCAGGGCATGACACCTATAGCCACAAACTGTGGTTGTAACATATCACTTGGACTGGGACAGTCAGACATCTGGCCATAGAGAAAAGTGTGACGGATCCATCCAAAAGACTATTTCACCTTTGATTAGTTACCGCTTCTCTCTGCTCTTGGTGATGTCATCTCACTGGTTAAGGCAAAGGTACTAGCAACACCAGGGTTGAGAGTTTCAAATGTTTATGGATCAGTATCACATGTTAAAGATATATCAGATTTATAACAATAAATTATAATAATGACATGTATACTAGAATTATAGGGCCCTCCAGAACAAGACCACCTGATTAAACTATTTATTTTTGCAAAATCGTTTTTTTGGGGGAAAATCCTATTTTGTATTACATACAAAGTTTTATCGTTTGATGAAAATGTCATGGCACACTTGATGGGCCCTCACCTCATGCCAGCGTGACACCATTCAACTGATTGCTTACTGTTCTGTCTTATTGATTTGGGGTTCAAAGAACTGTAAATGAAAAATTTTAGATCCATCAATGGACAGAATTAAAGAACGATAGCAACCATTGCAAGGCCTTGTAATGCTGCCGCATAATTTGGCCTAATTAGACATACTAATGATTATCTTGTGTGAACGATGTTGTATCTCATTTGAACAACTTAGTGTCTTCTTCAAATTACTAAGCAAAAAACTGTTCATAAATATCTGTTTGCACTATTAGGGAAATCATTTAAATTATTAAATAAACTTAATAAATATAATGAACCCAAGTGTTTATTTTCCCACCCCATTAAAGTGGATGGTTTTAAAGATAAAAAATTCTGTTAGATAGGTACAAATACTCAATAGCTATATTATTCTAAAGCAGTTCTTGGGGTAGGTTAGCTTGCTTACTGACTGACTGACAGTCCCTTGTTAAATAGCGTAGTGGTAAGAGATAGGGACAACAAAACCACAAGTCTCATGACACATCTTGCTTCAGAATTTTTTCAGGACAGACAAAACTTTGCTGGCTGTAACCTTCAGTAGCTATGTTATAGGAAGCCTAAAATAAAACAGTTCTGGTAGATATTAGGATAGACAAATACTTCGCTGGCTACACGATTCTCTCATCTCTTCACTTGACGAAAATGTCAGTTATCGTTACCTATATTGATAAATACTGTATCAATGTCATTCACAAATAGCTAATTAGCTGTTAAAACGGCCGGTGGCAAAAAAGGATTTGTTCAGGAAAGCCAAAAACGTTGCTGGCTACAACCCTCAGTAGCTATGTTATCGGAAACCTAATATACATCAGTTTACTGTTATATTGCGACCATTTCTGGTGAATTCTCTAATTAATTATTAGGATTTCTTCAGTATTGACAAACAATTCGCTGGCTACATGCTTCTCTCATCTTTTCACTTTATGAAAAATCTGTTATTGTCACCTATATTGATGGTTATTGTATCAATGTCATTCACGAATGGCTTAGATGCTGTTAAAATGGCCAGTGGCAAAAGCCATACAGGTCATAGATGCTATTTGTGGTGGAGGTAATCTTAATAAGAAACGTTAGTCAATTTAACAGAATGCTTAATAGTGTCTAGCGACATATTGTCTCAGGAGATGTATAGCTCTGTGTTGTAGTGATTAATGACACAGCCTCTTATGTAGGAGACCCGGGTTAGAGTCCAGGGGGGGCAATAACTGTGATCGCTTTTTATTGCGGGCCAGCTAAACTAGGCTTGCCTGGTTTCCTGTTAAATAAACTATAGTTTGTGTTATTTTAGATTTGTAGGTATTGTAGTTCGACTAAACTCTAAGGGATTTTTTATTTGAAATTCCAGTTGCTGAATTATTGTTGCTAGATCACTATAAACCTTCTGAACAAATATTTAGCATCTGGGTTTACACCGATAAGCCATAACATTATGACCTCTGACAGGTGAATAGAATGCCACTGATAATCTTGTCATCGTGAAAACTGTCTGCAAGTGAGATATATTAGGCAGCAAGTGAACATTCTGTCCTCAAAGTTGATGCGTTAGAAACAGGAAAAATGGGCAAGCATATGGATCTGAGCGAATTTTACAAGGGCCAAATTGTGATGGCTAGATGACTGGGTCAGAGCATCTCCAAACCTGCATCCCTTGTGGTGTTCCCGTTCTGCAGTGGTCAGTACCTATCAAAAGTCGTCCAAGGAAGGAAAAGCGATGAACCGGCAACAGGGTCATGGGAGGCCAAGGCTCAAGGAGGCACGTGGAGAGTGAAGGCTGGCTCGTGTGGTCCAGTCCAACAGACCAGCTACTGTAACTCAAATTGCTGAAAAAGTTAATGCCGGTACTCATAAAAAAGTGTCCGAACACTCAGTGCATCGCAGTTAGTTGTGTCACAGACCAGTCCGGATGCCCATGCTGACTCCTGTCCACTGCTGAAAGCGCCTACAATGGGCACGTGAGCATCAGAACTGGACCGTGGAGCAATGGAAGAAGGCTTGGTCTGATGAATCACATTTCTTTTACATCACGTGGATGGCCGGGCTCGTGTGCGTCGCTAACCTGGAGTTCAATGTGTGGACTTGTCTTCCAAATTCCCCAGATCTCAATCCAATCGAGCATCTCTGGGATGTGCTGGACAAAGAATTTTGATCCATGGAGGCCCCACCTCGCAACTTACAGGACTTAATGGATCAGCTGCTAATGTCTTAGTGCCAGATACCACAGTACACCTTCAGAGGTCTAGTAGAGTCCATGCCTTGACAGGTCAGGCTGTTTTGGCAGCAAAAGGGAGACCTACACAATATTTGGCAGGTGGTCACTATGTTATGGCTGATCGGTTTATGCCTTTATGTATATGCTTGTCTATGTTGTCTGTGATTTCAAGTTGTTACATTTGCCCATAGTTGGTGACAAAAATGTCTGCCGTGGTGTTTAAATCGAATATTCACAGTTTAAACCTTGTGGCAAAGCATTTAAAAAATATGACGGCGTGATGGTGTAACATGTATTAAGATTCATCAAATTCTGTGCTACCAAAGGAGAACCACAATATGCGTACTTGCATGATAATAATAATCAGCATTTCAGAATGTATATTCATCTGAAATATCCACTGAATAATTATATGGAAATAGATTTTTTCTGAAATATACAGATAATGCACAATTAAAACAAACTATAGTTTTAAAGTATACAATTTATATGGAAAAACATCTGTTGAAATAATTTCAGATTTCAAATGTAATTTGTGTCTCTTCTAATGTTTATTGTTGGAATATGATTTCTTTCTAACATCTCTGCTCTCCATACGGTAACACCATCCAGCCCCACTGCGAGCACCACCCAGAATGAATAAAACAGCTTGTGAGGGCCCTGTTAGTTATTAGCAAAGCAATAAAAGGATGAATATTTGATAACGTATATTCAGACACTGATGTTATTAGACCATTACATCACCTAGTGTTCAAGGTTAGAGACAAAGTTTGGTGGCACTTTGTCATCTTTCGGCATTGTTGGCCTACAGACAGTTTCCGTCATTATTGAATTCCGGTCCAGTTTTGAATGAATTTTCCGGAAACAGCACATCTCAAGTGCTTGACGCCTTGCACTGTTAGGTTGCCTGCTATATCGTTTTGAATTAGACACGTTTTCCATCCAATGGTTTTGTTGTTTTACATACAGTACATTAATTCCGTCAGTCCAAAGCTCCTTCTCTTTCCTCCTCAACAACGCTGTCGTTTGTATCATTCCTTCTGTCTCTGTCTACTTCTCTCCCAGTTCCTTTTGGTCTTTTATTTCCATTAATCTTTTTTGAGGGCCTTATATAATCCATCTCCCCAGCCGTCGGGTATTCCCAGAGGGTAAATTACTCTAGAGGCCTGGTGTGCCCCCCCACTGTATCAGATTGACCCTCGGCTTGTTTGCCATTTTGTATACTGCACTGTTTATTTAACAAGGAGCAGAGTGAGTGGGATTTCCAGAGACGGTCCCTGTGATAGTAGCTTTGACACCCTGCCTGAATAATGACCCTCATTATGGAGCCTGTGACAGCTGCTGAAAGGGCTGATTTATGAATATGCTGGGAGCTGTGGAGCAGCTTGGAGCTGCCTGGAACTGCATGGAGACCCACTCTGCTCACTGCTCCTCAGCGGCTCCCCTGCTCTTGCTTCCGGCTAGCTGGCTAGCTGCTCCACCACCAGCGCCCTTCACATCAAATATGCCCATGGAGAGAGATTGAATGAGTGAGAGGGTGAGGCACACACACACACATACTTGGCCGAAGACATGTAGATCTAGAAAGCAGCAGGCAATCTGATCATGTTTCTTCTGAACATTTTGTGAGGCATCGAGAGTGACAGGAACAATGCTGCAAAAACAAGTGATTTAAATTTCCCCGGAACATCAAGAGGTCGTGATGCTGTGGTCCTCTGTGATTGTTTCTAACATCTGGAGTGGAAACAAAGACTCACAAACTACTATGACTGAATGGACAGAATAGTAGCATGGGTCCATTTAGTATTTATGAATGAAAAAGTAACCAGTAAACTTTTTTGTTTTATTGTAGTCCATGGCTTCTTTCCGTATGCTGCCTTGTGAGCTTCTACAACTCACTTTTGAAGAACCCCCTCCATCTTCTGAAGAACACATAATATCTTTGCAACTTGTAACTTAATGTTTTTTTTCTTTTCGGTCAGTTCTTCATGAAATTTTAAAATCACCCAAGAGATTAACCCTATACATATTAACCCTTTTAAATATCATACATATCAAAGGGTCTCTAAATAAATGATGAGCTATATACCCCCCCTTCGCCGAATCAATTAAGCAACCCTTAAAAGAAACCTCTGAGACACTAGCTTGGCTCTTCTTGAGAAGAGAGGTGGTGGATAGTCCACCGTTCATGAGGTGGGATACCCAGCTATCTAGCGGATATGCATAAGCACTAGACAGGAGTCTGAGAGCTGGGCTACAGATAAAGCCATACAAGCCTGTCAGAATCCAGCAGCTAGCCTTGTGATTTATGACCGTCCCAATAAAGCTTCCCACCAAATCCACCACCAGCCTTTTGTTCACAGCGGAGATGGCCCTGTTTGACCAGTGTAACACGCACACACACGCACACACACACACACACACACACACACACAATGCCCTGAATAAACAATAAAAGGTGAGCCTGGCTCTCCCCTCATTAGAGCCTTACTGTCAAGTCAGAGACAATAAGAACACACCTACACACATCAGGCCATAAGAAGAAAGCTGTCAAAAAGAAAGTGATAAATGTGTCAAGTTGTTCAATGGATGTTTTCTGTAGTTTTTTTTGTTTACGTCGCCATGGCTGCATTGCGGCCTCGTGCGATTCGGTCTCGCTCACAAGCTTATTGCGTTGGTCCTCCTTTTAACCTAAACATTATATTTTCACCCAAAAATGCTAAACTTCCTGCTCTCTAAATATCAGACACTGTTCTTAGGCTTGTCAAATTATCAATGAAAGATTTGTGGTAATTCACCTGTTTTAAAAAGTTTAATCACTGTGGTGGTGATGGCCACATCGGTCTGGTGGGACGTGCCTGGCTGTTACTGTGGTGATGAACCCAGGGACACAGAGAGATCTGTCGGCATGCTGCTCTGATGTTCCCTTGCCCCTCTCGCTATACCCCACATTAAAAAAGCCTGGATAAAAGGTAAGGAATATGCTTTATTAACTTTAAATATGCATGATGTTTCAGAGGAAAGTGCTGCAGCACAGCATCAGGAATGTCCAAAAGCTTGACTACTTATTTCTCTCTCTTAAAAAAAAAAGAAAACTGTAAATAATTGAAAACAGAGCGAGTAGAGGGAAGTGAGGAAAAAAAGAAAAAAGACCAACTCTGGCACATTCTGCATAAACACGTCCTTATTAATGACCCTGTGTGACCTGGGAAGTAAAACCCAGTGTCACTCAGACACAGTCAGTCCGGAACACAATCCATTCCTGCCGCCACATGAGGATACAGCATTTGTCCCTTGAACAACAGTTGAGAGCTTATCCACAGTGATTTGATCTAGTCACAGGGAGTTTAGGGTTGAAAGGCCATACAGACTTATTTCTCCTCCAATGTAGACAGCCCCATTCAGGTACCCATAACACCATTACATGTTGCACACCCCCCAACACATATAGACCAGGTATTGACACCGTGTCATCCCCAATTATGACTGTATTGATTTCCACTTTCCTT